>CAUYQV010109534.1:0-100902 GCA_963574575.1 Galagoides demidoff
GGTCCCAGCTACTTGGGAGGTGGAGGCAGGAGACTCGCTTGAGCCCAGGAGTTGGAGGTTGCTATGAGCTGTGATGCCATGGTACTCTACCCAGGGGGATAGCTTGAGGCTCTGTCTCAAAAAAAAAAAAAAAAAAAAAGAAAGAAAATCAGTGAACAGAACTACAGCCAAGATCTTGGAATCAAGGATGCTGACACTTTGAGATAGAAGTCTGCCAGCTTTTTCATTTTTCAGCAAAGTAATAAAACTTCTCTTTCCTTCCCTTCAAAAAAATAAGACCACCACAGTAAAAACCCTAGTAATCAGTTAGACCTAGTGGTGTGCGTCTGTAGCCCCAGCAACTTGGAAGGCTGAGGCAGGAGGATCACTTGAATTTAGGAGTTCAGGACAGGTGTCTACACTGAGTTCAACATCAATATGATGACCTGCCAGCAGTGGGGGACCACCAGGTTGTCTAAGGAGGGGTAAAGCAGTATAGGTCAGAAACAGAGAAGGTCAAAACTCTAGTGTTGATCAGTAGAGGCACCTGTGAATAGCCACTGTACTCCAGCCTGGGCAACATGGCCAAGCTGTCTCTTAAAAAAAAAAAAAAAAATCTTGGCAGCACCTGTAGCTCAAAGGAGTAGGGCACTGGCCCCATATGCTGGAGGGGGTGAGTTCAAACCCACCCCTGGCCAAAAACTGGAAAAAAAATATCTTGGAATCCAAATAAGAATTGATCTCATCAGTGGTTCCCAAGTTTTGGTATTTATATGAAAACCCAATGTGCTTGTTATAATTGTACATTCTTGAGTTGTAGCCACCCGAAATTTTGGTTCAGTAGTTTGGAGCTTGAGTTCAAACAGCTGTATTTTAAAGGAAGTATCCCAAGTAATTCTGATGCAGTTGGTTTTTCAGTCCACAGAAAGACAAACGCCTTTTAGAGAGGAGTCGTACTACAATGTACTTTATCTATCAACTGGATAATGTTAAAGCTATTTAACATTATTTAATTTATTAACATTATTTACTTAATTTTGTATTTGTCATGGGTATATGTAATAATGTTTTAGAAAATTAAAATTAAGCTTTCTTGGAAAAGTTTGAGAGAGACTGAAATATGTGAAAGCCTCTGAATCATGTTGCCAAACCAAGAGTAGCTATCAAGAAGGAGTATGATAAGAAAAGCATCAGTGTCACTTTCAGAAGAGGTAGAATTGAGATTCAGGTGTGCCGTCTTAGGTGAATCCTTTCACTTCTCTGAGATTCCATTGTTTATCTAAAATCATTATTATATCTCTCCTACCAGCTTCATAAGCCTGTAGGAGGGTCAAAAAGAGAGTGCTGATACAGAAGTAAAACCGAATCAACGTCAGAGGAATGATAATTGTTTGACTGACACACCTGCCTGAATTAAAGAAACAAAATTTAGCCTCAGGGACATTTGCTGCTTGGAATAACCTCAGCAGCTTCCTACTAAAGGGTAGTTAGGATTCTAATAACTGAACCCCTTCCGATTACAGTTTAGGTAACATGCAAGGAAAATTTTGAGGGACTTGACCTAGGCTACAACATTAATTTAGAGATAAGACTCAAGTCTTCTGAGTATTAGTCCAGGTCACTTTTCATCACACTTAACCCAGTAGTCTTTCCTATTCTTTATTATATAATCCAGTCTAGGTGATTCTAAAACACATCCAAATTTGAGCACCACTGCTGTTCATTAGATGTGGGATGGTGATCGCTGTTTTTATTCTTTTATTGTACTTATTATTGTATAAAAAATTTTATTGTGGCATTATTTATACACAATTCACCAACTTAAATTGTGCAACTCAATAATTTTTAGTACAATCACAGAATTGTGCAAACATCACCACAATCAATTTTAAAACATTTTCATCATTCAGTAAAAAATAACAGTAGGCATTCTCCATTCTCACTACCCTCCCCCAGCTTCCACCAACCACTAATTTCTGCTTGTGTAGATTTCCTTATTCAACACTTTCCATAGCAACGTCATCATACAATATGTGCTTTTTTGTGATCAGCGTCTTTCACTTAGCATATTTCAAGATGTATTTATTGTTTTAAAACTATCAGGATAACACCAATATAGCTTAAAAATAAAAGAAAAAACAGTCATACTCTTATTCGAATACAATCTAATCTTTCTTTTTCTTCTTCTGCAGACGCCTTATCATTTAATTGGGATACAAATAAAGGATGCTCCTGGCCTCCAATGGGCTCTTCGCTTTCTCTAAAACCGACTCCCCGGCGGGGCTGCAAAAGCGCCAAAGATCAGAGGTAGCGGCTCCCCCACCCATCCCCGCCGGCGCCTAGTTACGTCACTGCTCCGCGACGCAGCCCCCCCTCCGCGCCCGGGTCGCGGCAGCTTTGACAGAGCGCGATGGCGGCGGCCGCGTCTGCTGGGGTGCCGGCGACCGTGTCGGAAAAGCAAGAGTTTTACCAGCTTCTGAAGAACCTGATCAATCCAAGCTGTATGGTGCGCAGGCAAGCAGAGGAAGTCTATGAAAATATCCCAGGTCTGTGTAAGACTACATTTCTCTTAGATGCCGTCAGAAATAGAAGAGCAGGTTATGAGGTGAGACAAATGGCTGCCGCACTGCTACGACGGCTTTTGTCCTCTGGGTTTGAGGAGGTCTATCCAAATCTGCCTTCTGATATTCAGAGGGATGTCAAGATTGAACTGATACTGGCTGTTAAGTTAGAAACACACGCTAGCATGAGGAAAAAACTTTGTGATATTTTTGCGGTGCTGGCTAGGAATTTGATAGATGAGGATGGCACTAACCACTGGCCAGAAGGTCTGAAGTTTCTTATTGATTCAATCTACTCTAAAAATGTGGTTCTATGGGAAGTTGCACTTCACGTTTTCTGGCACTTTCCTGGGATTTTTGGGAACCAAGAGCGGCACGATTTGGATATCATCAAACGATTGTTGGACCAGTGTATTCAAGATCAAGAACATCCAGCAATCAGGACTTTATCCGCTAGAGCTGCAGCTGCATTTGTACTTGCTAATGAGAATAATATTGCTCTTTTCAAAGACTTTGCAGACTTACTTCCTGGAATCTTACAGGCTGTGAATGACTCATGCTACCAGGATGATGATTCAGTCCTAGAATCCCTTGTTGAGATTGCAGATACAGTACCTAAGTACTTGGGTCCTTATTTAGAAGATACTCTGCAATTGAGTCTGAAGTTATGTGGAGACTCCAGGCTTAGTAATCTTCAACGCCAGCTGGCTCTTGAAGTAATAGTGACTTTGTCTGAAACTGCAACTCCAATGTTGAAAAAACATACAAATATTATTGCACAAGCAATTCCTCATATATTAGCAATGATGGTTGATCTGCAAGATGATGAGGACTGGGTAAATGCTGATGAAATGGAAGAAGATGATTTTGACAGCAATGCTGTTGCTGCTGAGAGTGCACTAGACAGACTGGCTTGTGGGCTTGGCGGAAAAGTTGTTTTGCCAATGACCAAAGAACATATCATGCAGATGCTTCAGAGCCCTGACTGGAAATACCGACATGCTGGATTAATGGCCTTATCTGCTATCGGAGAAGGATGCCATCAGCAAATGGAATCAATTCTAGATGAAACAGTTAATTCTGTTTTGCTTTTTCTTCAGGATCCTCATCCAAGGGTAAGGGCTGCAGCCTGTACTACACTTGGACAGATGGCTACAGATTTTGCACCTAATTTCCAAAAGAAATTTCATGAAACAGTGATTGCAGCTTTGTTGCGTACCATGGAAAATCAAGGTAATCAGCGTGTGCAATCGCACGCAGCTTCTGCTCTTATTACTTTTATTGAAGACTGCCCCAAGTCATTGCTAGTTCTATATTTGGATAGTATGGTGAAAAATCTACATTCCATCTTGGTCATAAAACTTCAAGAGTTAATTCGGAATGGAACTAAGTTGGCCTTGGAACAACTTGTGACAACCATTGCATCAGTTGCAGATACAATAGAAGAAAAATTTCTTCCATATTATGATATATTTATGCCCTCACTAAAGCACATTGTTGAGCTTGCTGTTCAGAAGGAACTCAAGCTTCTGAGAGGAAAAACTATTGAGTGCATTAGCCATGTTGGGCTTGCTGTTGGGAAGGAAAAATTTATGGAAGATGCATCAAATGTGATGCAGCTATTGTTGAAGACACAATCAGACTTAAACAATATGGACGATGATGACTCTCAGACATCTTACATGGTTTCGGCATGGGCTAGAATGTGTAAAATTCTTGGAAAAGATTTTCAACAATATCTTCCACTGGTTATTGAACCTCTTATTAAGACTGCTTCAGCTAAACCTGATATTGCTCTCTTAGATACACAAGATGTGGAGAATATGAGTGATGATGATGGCTGGCAATTTGTAAATCTTGGAGACCAGCAAAGTTTTGGAATTAAAACTTCAGGACTTGAAGCAAAAGCAACTGCTTGCCAGATGTTGGTTTACTATGCTAAGGAATTAAGGGAAGGATTTATGGAATATACTGAACAAGTTGTGAAGTTGATGGTTCCTTTACTGAAATTTTATTTCCATGATAATGTTCGAGTTGCAGCAGCAGAGTCTATGCCTTTTCTCTTGGAATGTGCAAAAATTCATGGCCCAGAGTATCTTGGACAAATGTGGCAATTTATATGTGATCCCTTAATCAAGGCTATTGGTACTGAACCAGATACAGATGTACTCTCAGAAATAATGAATTCTTTTGCAAAGTCCATTGAAGTAATGGGAGATGGTTGCCTTAATGATGAACACTTGGAAGAACTGGGAAGCATATTGAAAGCAAAACTTGAAGGGCACTTTAAAAACCAAGAATTGCGACAGGTTAAAAGGCAAGAAGAAAACTATGATCAACAGGTTGAGATGTCTCTGCAAGATGAAGATGAATGTGATGTGTATATTCTTACCAAAGTATCAGATATTTTGCACTCATTATTTAGTACTTACAAGGAAAAGATTTTGCCATGGTTTGAACAGCTACTTCCATTAATTGTAAATCTAATTTGTTCAAGTAGGCCGTGGCCAGACAGACAGTGGGGATTGTGCATATTTGATGACATCATAGAGCACTGCAGTCCAACCTCATTTAAATATGTAGAATATTTTCGGTGGCCAATGCTGCTTAATATGCGAGATAACAACCCTGAAGTTAGGCAAGCTGCTGCTTATGGCCTAGGAGTTATGGCCCAGTTTGGTGGAGATGATTATCGTTCTTTATGTTCAGAAGCTGTTCCATTGCTTGTAAAGGTTATTAAGTGTGCAAATTCCAAAACCAAAAAGAATGTCATTGCTACAGAGAACTGTATCTCAGCAATAGGGAAGATTTTGAAGTTCAAGCCTAACTGTGTAAATGTAGATGAAGTTCTTCCACACTGGTTATCATGGCTTCCATTGCATGAAGATAAGGAGGAAGCTATTCAGACTTTGAGTTTTCTCTGTGACTTAATTGAAAGTAACCACCCTGTTGTAATTGGTCCAAATAATTCTAATCTTCCCAAAATAATCAGCATAATTGCAGAAGGAAAAATTAATGAGACTATTAACTATGAAGATCCTTGTGCCAAACGCTTAGCTAATGTGGTGCGGCAAGTACAGACTTCTGAAGAATTATGGTTGGAATGCATATCCCAGCTTGATGATGAACAGCAGAAAGCCTTACAGGAATTGCTAAATTTTGCTTGAGCACATTAGTATCACTTGAATATCATCTATCATAAAAGTAACTATAAATAAGTGTTGCAAATGGATTTCATTATAAATGAGAGAACTGTTTTTGCCCTGCTAAACAGTTTATATTTCTTTCCTCTGTTACTCCAAGATTAGTCAGTGTTAATAGCCTTCTGTTTACTTGCATGTTTTATCTTCTAAACACGGACCTTGGCGATAACCTGTGCTTCCAGTTGTCTTAGAATGTTTGTCACCTTTCCCCTAGTTGATGTGAAGTATATAAAGCATTGCTATTTGTTTGAACTATCATTGATGCCGTGCAAGCATTATACTTGGTGTCAAAATGTCATGCTGACTATCACAGGATGCTAAGAGTCAGGAAGATAGAACTTATGGGATAAACATCTTTGGAACTGTGGGTGAAGGATATAGTGGCAGGCTCATCCCTCCTTGATAATACTGGTAATAATGGTAGTAATGGGAGGATGCTGGAACTGGGAGAGGGTTTTGAGATACTGTAGTGGATGAGGGAGTTTTCTCTATAATGTGTAGAAATTTTTCATAATGTACTCCTGAGAACTGAGTGGAACCTGTGTATATTCTCATTCCCAAGGTGTCTGCTGAGAGTTATAAGAACTTTCAAATCTCTGTAGCCAGACTGGTCTATTTTTTTTTTTTTTAAGTTATCCAGGACTCTAAGAATCATGGTTACTGAAAAGAGAGTTCTGGTACGTCAGACATTGTTAGCATGTACCATACTGTAACAGTGTGTTTGACAAATAGTAAGCAGTCAATATTTGTGGGAGTCAGTGTTATGTGTTTCAGCAGAGTATTGCTTTTTGTATGTATGCCATACTCCTCTCCCCCCCCAGCCGCCGCCGTAAAACAGCTCAACAAGAAGAGAAGCATGGGCTCAGAATAGGGGTTAAATAGATTTCTATTCTGAAGAATTTCCTGATAGATTTCCTCAGTAGCACTGAAGAGATTCTACTTAAAAGTGAAAAGGAAGCAAATGTAATTTTATCTTTAAACATAAAAAAGAAAACAGCTTTAAGACTAGTCCTGTAGCTGTAGATGTGCAATATAAGAAAACAGTTCTATCTCTTCAAGGCCTTTTGGCTAAGATCAAGTATAGAAAACAGTTCTATAAACTTAGGGATAATCATATTAATTACAATGTCTTTAATGTCAGTCTTTCGTAAGATAGAAAAAAACTTTCTACTCAGCAAATCATTGATCTAAAACGTAAAAACAAATTCGTCTATTGTGATTTCCTGGGGCTATTGTGAATATTGTGTATGTAAAGTATTTAGAAAATACTGAAGACCTAGTAAGTGCTCAATAAATTGTAGCTATTACTGCTGTTGTTACCTCTGTTGTGGTCTTTTTTTATATTGGAATTCCTTTTACATTAGAATTTTGTCCCTGCCAGTTCTGATGGACAAGGCATTTAGGCTCTTGTGGACAGGGATATAAAGTTGAATTTTTAGATATTCATTCCATATAATTATTATTTAAGGGAGGAAAAGTTAAGGTCATTATGTACAGTATGATCACAATTTTAAGATAAATAAAAAGCATAGATGTGTAAGTAGAAAAATCCCACCTCAGAGGTATTAATAGAGGTTTTCTTTGGGTGGTGAGATTAAATGGTATTTTTTCTTCTCACTTATCTATATTTTCTAATTTACCTACAACCAATGTATTATATAATAAAGAAAATTTTTTTAAGACCAAGGATTTGGTCCTACACACATAGTAGGTAGGATTACTATCATCTTGGCCTCTTCATGACCTAGAGTTCCTTCTACTCACCTGCACCTTTCTCTTTTTTATACCTTCATTAATAAGCCCTTGATGAACATTTTAAGCAATATCTTATACCCTTGTGCATGAGGAATTGGAAATTCTGCCAAATGACTTGGAATTTTGACACCTGGAATTTTTGAAGTATGACAGACCTAGATGTTAATTTCAGCAAATGACTCTTAACCTAAGTGTCAGTTTCCCCATCTGAAAAAATAATACTTAGCTTATAGGATTGTTCTGAGAGTTAAAGGAAATAATGAATACCAAGTGTTTATGGCACAGAGTTCAGTGAATATAAGCTAATACTGTCTGAGAGTCATGAAAAAGGGTTGATAAAGAAGAGGAGGGCAAGGGGATATCTGATTGGCTAGAATGGGCTCCAAATTCTTGGGCTTTGCCAGGGGAAATGAATGTCGTCTTGTCACATTTTTAAGTTGCCAGTTGCTGAAGTAGCACCTGCCTTTCTTGTGAGGTGGGGTACATCTGTGGGCTCTAAGGAGAGAGGGAAAGAGAACCTCCCTCTCTCCTAAATGCCTAATACATGTTTGGTGAGATGAGGGGAGACCTTGAATACAAGAATGGGGGAAGTGTGAAGGAGGGGAGTGTCAATACCCTAAAAGCTCAAAAGTGTTCCCACTTCACTGTTTTACCTAAGACTGATAAGTTACTGGACAAAAAAGGATTTGAGGCTTTACAAATATTTTACCAGTGCTTTAAAGTTCACAGTAGTGAGAAGTAAACAATCACAAGAGTCAATATCCTGACCATTTAGCAATAAGATGCATGATTTCTATAATTTTGTTTTTGTGTTTAAGTAATTTCAAGATTCAAGCAACAGAGTTCTATGTGTGTATTAAAACTATGCGCATCTTTCAAACATGAAAAAACAGTAATATCTGCTATATGGAACTATTCCTTCCCTCAACTTATTTTAAGCAACATGTAAATTAATGTGAATGAGTCACTTTTTAGACATTAAACAATAATTTGACAGTGTGTAGTGAGATTGTAAGGCAATGCAACAGTTCAATGTTTTAAGCTCAGATTCGAAATTTCTCATCCCCAAGAAATTTTTCTTAATGGGGTGCCATTCCCTTTTCTTATTCTTAGCAGACTCAAGAATCGAGAGAGTGGTATATTTTTTAATTTTAACGGAAATCACGATTAGTTTACAAAATTGAATTGACGTTAATAACTGGGGACAGCACTTGTAGAAATTAGTTCTATAAACCACTTCCTTTCCTTCTGCATGTGAACACGTCGTCGAGTCTGGTGTTTCCTTCCTAAACTTTTCAAAATTCTGGTTACGCATGAAAAGCCTCACAGTCACAAGGGATGAACCCTAAGAGGATATAAATTCCGTGCCACCTTTCCAAGTGGTGGAAAGTAAAGGTACGCAGGCGCCTTTCTTCCCCCTCCACTCCGCCCCTTACGTTCGTCTACTAGCTGATTACATCATTGGTCCGCGCAACCTACTCGGCCTCCGGGCCTGGGACTGAGCCGAAGCCTTAGCTTTCGCGTAGCGGGGCGACGTGAGGGGGGCGGGGAAATTGTCCCGCTACGCATGCGCACCAGGAATGGCGACGGTGGCTCTTTCTTTGCCTCTCTCCACAGCTCTACCCAGCCGGGGGGGCTGAGTGCCCTCCCCCTTCTCTCCTGCCCCTCCCCTTTACCCCTCCTCCCTCCCAGCGGGGCTTCTAACTGACAGTTGTCGCTGGGCCCGGTCCGCGCGCCGCCTCCTCCTGCCTGGGTTCCCCGCAGGTAGAGAGGGGCGGGAGTGGGTGTGAGGGAGAGGAGGAGCCGGAGCTGCCACTGCAGCTCCCTCTGGGGAGGCGAGAGAGGGCCCCCCTTTCTCCTCGCCCCCTCCCAGCCTTGCGCTGGCCCGGGAGGGGGTGGGGCGCCGAGGCCGCGGCGGCCGGGCCGGGCCTGGCCGGTGAAGAGCAGGCGGGCGGGGCACGAAGGGGTGAGGTCGGCGAGGGCCGCGCGCGCGACACCGCGGGGGGAGGGGAGAGGAGGGCACCTAGGCTCTCCTCTTCTCTCCCCCCTCCCCGCGCGCCATGTAACCCCGCCCCGCCGCCGGCGAGCTCGAGACCCCCGCGCGCATCAAGCCAAGCCGGCGGCTGAGGAGAGCGAGGCCCGATGCGGCAGGGACTGCGCAGCGCGGCCGAGCGGTGAGGAGCGGCCCGCGCTCGCGAGTCCCCCGGCACCTCGAGCGGCAGCTCCACTCTGCCTAGCGTAGGCCTGCCGGGAGCATGAGCGTGCCCGAGACGCCGGGAGAGATGGAGCCGGCCGGGGAGGAGGAGCGGCCGCCACCGGCGGCCGAAGAAGAGGACGGCGACGACGAGGAGGTGGCAGCGGCGTCAGGGCCGGTCCGCGGGAGGAGTGCCTCCTCTCGGGAGAACGCGGACGACCCGGAGGAAGAGGTGGAGGCGATGGTGGTCGGAGGCGGTGGCTGCAAGGAGCAGGAGGTGACCCACGAGCTGCAGCAGGGCTACCGCATCCTGGGCGAGTTTCTGCAGGAGCGGCACCGGGGCCTCACCGCCCCCTTCCTGCAGCCCTTGGGGGGCGTTGCCACCGGGGAGGAGGAGGTGGCCGAGGGGCCGCGCAGCGGGGGCCGGGGCAGTCGTGCCTTGTCGCTGCAGCCGGGGCAGGGCTTGTGCCTGCTGAAGATGGAGGAGAAGTTCGCCAGCGGCCGGTACGGGGGTATCACTGAGTTCGTGGCGGACTTCAGGTCGATGCTGGAGACGTGCTACCGCCTGCACGGAGTGGACCACTGGATCTCCAAACAGGGTCAGAAGCTGGAGATGATGCTGGAGCAGAAGTTGGCGCTTCTCTCTCGGTAAGCGAGCTCCGTCCCTGGTGGGACTGACAGACTGACACAAACACACCCTCACACGTGTCCGAGGATGGGCTGGGCCAGGGGCCGGGGGCGGCGCTGATAGGTGCTGAGTCGGTGCTGGGGAACCCGGGGAGGAGGAGCAGCGCGGGGCGGGGGCCGGGAGGGGTGTGGTGGGTGTGGGCTGAGCGCCGCGTGCTCTGGAGGAGAGGGAGCTGAGGAGGAAGCCCACTCCAGAGCGCCCAAGAATGGGTAACGTTTGCGGATAGAAAGTGAGATCGTTTCTGAGGGAATTACACGTGTAGGCAGCGGAAAAGGTTTTGTGTGATGCGGCTTGGACCCGGAACTTTCAGAGAATTTTTAGCATGGCATTTTTTCAAAGCATACAGGATGAAAATGTATCTAGAAAAATAATTTTGATGCATGTAAAAAGGTGATTGTTTCAGACCAGTAAAAAATAATTTTCTCTTTTTCTACTCTTGTCGGCTATCGGAGATTTATGGAATGTTACTAAATGGTTGATGATTACTTTGGCGTTCTTCTGATGTTTTCTTTCCGTTTCATCTGAGGACACAGAATTTTTGCAATAGGAATTTTATAATAGGGAACACATCAGGACGAAATTTTTAATATAATAACTTTAGACATTTTGTGTTTATTCTACCGGAAGTCATAAGCAATTCAGATGGCACTGTGTTCTTGGTATATGCCACCCGTATATTTAGTTATTTTTCTTTAATAAGAGAAAGTGATGTCATAGGATACTAAAATAAGTTATTGTTTTATGATCAAGGTGTAGTTGATAGCCAAATTAATTTCTTACATGTAAATATTTCAGGAAATATAAAAATATTAGATAATTGAATGTTGTTGGAATTGGTAGTAGAAATGGGATAGCAGTTTGACTATTTACTAGCTGAGTGATCTTGACCAAGTCACTTAATTTTTTTGGCCACAGGTTCCTCATCTGGAAAAGGGGAAAAATAATACTACCTACATAGAGTTGCTGTAAAAAATTAAGTTAGTAAATGTGAAGTCAGCAGTGCTGGCTGCCGTAGTTAACCTAGTGTGTTAGCCATTGTAAGATGAGTAGTAGCAATAGTTGAATAAAATGGGTATACATTTGATATCTGAAACTGGGCATTAATACATTTGCTTTTACAGAATAGCTCCTAAAAAATGTGTTAACTTTTTGGAGCTTGATTTATGATTATAACTAAAAATATTTAATTTCTATTTATCATTGGTTTCCAATGTGCTGTTTTCAGTACTATTAGTGATTTGATTTTTTTTCCCCTGCTAAAAACATTTAACGTAGTGTTTGACTTACTAAGGGAGCGCTCCTTAAACTAAGGAACCTCTTCTTGTATCTTTTCATAAAAGTAAAATTATTTGAGTGTAGAACCAGTCACAATTTTGCTTTTAAGTTTCTTTTAAAACTTTATTTAGTGATTTTATACTTTTGTATTATGTCTGTTACCCTTGTCTCCACAGTACATTTTTGCTGTGACTCACATGAAAAAAAAAATCCATTCACATGTCATTATTTTTGAGTAATAAGATATAGCTCAAATTGATATCACAAGATTTTAGAACTGATGGGAACCTTAGAGTTCATCTAGTTCATGTAGTTTTAGAAGTGTAGAAACAGGGATTTAGAATGAGGCAACAGAATGACTGCCTGAAAGTACTAAGAAATAGCATATGGGTTTAAATGAACTACAGGTGTTTTCAAAAGCTCTGTGTATCTAATAAATATTTCTTAGTCCCACAAGAGCCAGGGGGACTGTTTCTCTTTTACATAAAGGTAAATTTCTAAGTGCTTAGAATCATCATTCACAGCAGCTAATGCTCAGAATGCTGTATTCCATAAGATCTAAGCTATTAGACCCATACTTAGAAATTAAATTATAACATTGTATGGTTTATAAACATAATGTATTTCTAACAATTATGGCAAGAGAGACAAAATTCTTGCATTTTAGTAGCAAAAAAGTAATATGATGATCTCAAATAGATATTAAAGTTTTGAGTTCCTCACTTTTTGTATTTGATGCATTGATTTATACAGACACTATTTAAATAATGTGTTTGCTCAACCACAGTTGTGAATAGTAGGAAATCATTTCTTTTTCTGTACTATTCTAGACTCTTGAGTCATTACTAAATAGGTCCTTTGAGTGGGCATGATTCTGAGAAAAGCATAGGTTACAACTGTTTGGAATATAATTAAGATATATATAGTCCAGAACAAAATTCTATAGACTGTCCAGATAAATATGATTTTCAGCAAATAGAGAGGGTATAAAAGAATGTATACACATTTTAAGAGTTGTTTATGTATTATTTTTTAAAGTTGAATTGAATTTACTTTTACTGTTCAAGGGTACCTTTACATGCTACGCACATCCATTTTACCTGCAATTTATACACTTTTAGGGAATGATTGATTCATTTTACTTGCAGCAGGATAAAATGTGTATACATTTTTTTGACATCACCCAATAGATGACTTAGAAACCTTACTTGTAGTATCTTACGGTGGTATGTGATATTTTAGTAATAAAACCAGTGAATCACTTAGATACTATTTAAACTTTCTGTTGTCTTCTGGAATGTATTTGTAAAACACTAAATTCTTATTTTCAAATGATGAGAAGACTGTATAGATGCATGATATACTACTGAGCTTTTTAGTAAGTGGTAAATAAAGTACATAAGATAAAGAGGTTCCACATTGTATTAGAGACTAGAGACTAACTAGCCCAGTGACATTAGTACCTTGGACATATTGTATAACTTGAATTTCAGTTTCTTCATCTGTGTAGTGAGATGTTAAGCTACGCTAACTAATTTTGCAAGTATTTAAGTATTAGTTAGAAGTAGACATTCATGTCCTTGAGATCAAAAGATGAGTTCCTTTCCCTTAAGTGTTTTACAGTTGAATAGGGAACACTTAAAAAAATGACGATTATTATTAATGGATATGTGAACAAGGTACAAGAGGAATTTAGAGGAAGGTGACCTATATTTGAAGGGGTGGAGGTGAGCTTTGGGATGGCAAGTGAGAGGAGGGAAGGAGAAGAAGAAAAAGACTAATTTAAAGCTATCATAGAGATATTTATACTTGAAATGATTCTTGAAGAGGTTGAATATTGCTACTGGAATTTTTAGGAGGGCTTGATAGGGGCATTCTAGAATGCACAGTGAGTATAAGATATGAAATAGCATAAGTGTTTTTTGTATGCTTCAGTATGATCTCAAGTAATCTCTGCATCCTGGGAAGTATGTAGTATGATCTGCCTCAGTGGAAGAAGAAAATACTAGAACTTAGTATATTCTATTATTATTTTCCTTTTTAAATTTCTGGTTTTGGTTGCCTTTTGTGATTTATACTAGCAATATGTGCATATCATCTATAAATAATTTCTAAATATTTATAATTTATTTGTAATGGCTCGGCGCCTGTGGCTCAACCAGCTGGGGCGCCAGCCACGTACACCTAGGGTGGCGGGTTCGAATCCCCAGCCCGGGCCCGCCAAACAACAATGACAGTTGCAACCAAAAAATGGCCGGGCGTTGTGGCGGGCACCTGTGGTCCTAGCTGCTTGGGAGGCGGAGACAGGAGACTCGGCTTGAGCCCAGGAGTTGGAGGTTGCTATGAGCTGTGATGCCATGGCACTCTACCCAGGGGGATAGCTTGAGGCTCCGTCTCAAAAAAAAAAAAAAAATTTATTTGTAATATATATATTTTTCCAAGGAACTAGGACTAAAATTTAGGTCTGCTCTTTGATTTTCCAAAACCTGGTTAATTGCCCAGAAGAATTTCAAACTGAGATACAGGTGTGTATATTAACTTTTCAAAAGTAGAACCTCCATAGTTGACCACCTCCCTTCATTGACTACCTGCTTAAGTTGACCTAATTTTCATAAACCAGATATGTATCACATGTACAAATCAGTACAGTAGACTTAGTTCCTTGTGTAGACCACCTCCATGTGTTGACCACTTTGTTAGGGTTCCTTGGGTGGTCAACTTACAAAGGTTCTACTGTATTTTGAAAGTTGTACCACATCTTTTTAAAATTTTAGCATTAAAAATACAGTTTTTGACCATTTATTCTTATAGGTACTGTTTTTTCTATCAAACAACATACTTGCTCCCAAGGAAGTTATGTTTTATCAGGGCTCTTATTTGTCCATTTGAGGCAACTGTAAGAAGATAGCAATTAGCATTAGAAACAGAGAAAATCATCTAAGTGGAAAAGAATAGAAAACACCAATTAGACTTCTGTGAGCAGAACATTAGAAAATGTCAAATATTATAAGAATTTGCCTTTTCCAAAACTGATTTTAAAATGATATTTTTGAAAACTTTAAGAATACTACCATTTAGCTCCCAGAAGATAGCTTTTCCTAGTTTTAAATGGCTGTTGTTAGAAAAGATGCATTGCCAGGCCGGGTGGCTCACACCTGTAATCCCAGCACTGTGGGAGGCTAAGGAGGGACACTCCTGGAGCTCAGAAGTTCGAGACTCCACTGAGCGAAAGTGAGACCCCAACTCATGAAAAAATAGAAAAACCCGCGGCGAGCACCTATAATCCCAGTGGCCTCGGGAGGCTGAGGCAGCAGGATGCCCACAAGCCAGGAGTCTGAGGTTGCAGTGAACTATCAAGCCACTACACTCTGCTCAGGGGCACAGGGTGGGACTCTGTCTTGACAAAAAAAAAAAAAAAAAGAAAAGAAAAAAAGAAAAGATGCATTGCCAGTGACCTTAATAGAGCTGAATTTTAATTTTGCTTAAAATATAGCCAAAGGTGGCTCAGTGCCTGTAGCTCAGCAGCCAGGGTGCCAGCCACATACACTCTTCAAATCCAGTCTGGGCCTGTGAAACAACAGTGAAAACTCCAACCAAAAAATAGCTGGATGTTGTGGCAGGCTCCTGTAGTCCCAGCTACTTGGGAGGCTGAGGTAAGAGAATCACTAGAGCCCAAGAGTTTGAGGTTGCTGTGAGCTGTGACATCCAAGCCCTTTAATGAGGGCAACATAGTGAGACTCTATCTCAAAAAATATATATAGCTAAAGGTTATTTAGTTTTATAGTTGCTTTTCAGTTGGTGGAATATATTTGAGGGGGATTAAAGTTCAAAAGTATTTTCCTGAAGCCTCCAAAATTTAAAAATAGGAGTTGCCAAACTCAAGTAGTAATCAAATTAAAAACGAATTTTTATAGACTAATTTAATTCTTTCCCAAGCTGAATTTGAATTTTTATTGGTTTATACTCAATTAAGATCAAAACTCAGAGATTACTTAATAATTTTAACAAGATGCTATTTCTCCAGTAGTCTAACCTGTCTCACTTTCCATTGGATTCTGCGATTCTGTCTTTTTTGTATAAATCTTTGAAAATTGGGGATCTTTGGTAATGGAATCTGGATTTGCCTCTTGTTTCAAAAGATAGAATATTAAAGCTTGATATCCTATGTAGTTTTACTTACTGTAGTACCCATTCTTAAAAAAAATTGTGTTGTTTATAGGAAGGGTCAGAAGTATGAAGCAGTTCAATTAACAAGACATTTATTGAGTGCTTTCTCTTTTCTAGGACTTGGGGGACAGCTTCTGCCTCCAATAAGTTTAAAAGATGATAGGAAGAAATGTGTACACATATAGTAAAAGGTGAAACATGTTTAAACCGTGATTCTCAAACTTGTCCATTGTCAGAATGCCCTGCAAATGATACTATTTGCACAACACCCTGAAATACAATATTATTAGTTGGAGTGTATGATTTTTTTTTTTTTTTTTTGGCTGGAGGGTCTAAAAGTGTTCAGAACATTGGAGGAAGCCCTTAATTGAAGGAATTCTATTACTTTGTCTTTTTCCCCCTACAAATTGGAAAACATAATTACTTTGGATTTTAAGTGCTTATGAAATGATTGTATTCCAAGGAAGCATTCTTCGAGGACTACTGTTTGATAAGCTATATTATAGAAGTTAGGAGGGTGCGGAATAGGTGTAACTACTAGGGGAGTGCAACTGGGACTAATACTTTATTTGATTCAACAGGTTATAGTTTGAGCCAGATTTTACAGAGTGGGTAGAATATTGATAGGTGAAGATGAGGAACTTTTGAACAGTTATTTGTATTACTCTGTGCTAGGTAATATGTAAAGATCTATAGATACAATGATAAACATACCTTATTCCTACTTCAAGTTGATAGATAAACAGAAACACATAATTAAAGACAGGATAGCATGGAGTATTCTGGGGCAACAATGTATAACCAGTGGTTAGAGAGCAGGATGATGAGGACCTCTAGTGGCAGATTGATCTAGGAAGATAGACTGGGACCAATTATGGAGGACCTTGAATGCACAAGGAATTTCAGAATCTGGGCAGTGGAGATTAATCTCAGGTTTTGACTGAGGGTATAGTATGATCATTTTACTAGTAGTGTTTTGAGTTGGAGGCGTAAATGAAAGGAGAATGAGGGAAACTAGAAGATTATTGAGTTAATTATATCAAGAGATCATAAGCAGTAGAAATAGAAAGATGGATGAGGATACAGAAAGAATAAATTCAGCAGTTTACAAGTGGTAAATGGCAAGCTGCCAAATGTAGGTTGTGAAGAAGAGGATGATGCCCAGAATTAATTGGAGCATTTGAGCCCAGTTGATGTTGATGCTGAGGGTACAAGAGAGAGGCATTCATTTGAAGATGTTCAGCTGAGAATTATCAGAAAGGTGCATTCAGAGCTCAGCATAGTTAGTGATGAGGACTAGCAATGTTTAATTAGGAGTTAATCTGCCAAAGAATGATAGTTAAAGAAATGGGAGTAAATGAGATTGTTCAGGACAGAGTCTAGTAAAAATACAAGGGAGCCAAAGGCAGAACTTTGTGTAAGGATTGACAATCTTCAAACTGCAAAGAAAAAGAGATTAAGATTATGACTGAACTGTGTATAGTATACATTAAAAACTGAAATGCTTAATTGAGAAAAGGCAATTAATGAAACTGAAAAAAGTTTATTCTGAAATAAGAGATATTATTTGAAATATACTCAACAGTTTTTTACATGAAGATTATTTTTGTTTCATTTGAAAATATTTGAGAATGATTTAGATTTAATATAATAAGAATGCCCTAAGATTCTAATGTACTTTGCCTTATTTCCTGTTTCTCATTGTATTTATACCCTTGTATTTATTTTTATTTCTCAGAAGAAAACTAGAACAGGAAGGAAAATGACTGTTTTATAGCGTAGATTCAGTTCTTTTCATTGTTATATTTTAGCTTTCAAATCATCTTTAGGCTACCTCTCCATAAGATTAGAGTTGCCCAGAACAAATAACAGCCATTTTTATTTCCTAGGAACTTGTGAATAATATGAACCTTTAAAATTCGTATTAAATTACTTGAAGTTCTTTTTCTTGTTAATTGGGAAAGACTGATAAACCCCAGTGGTAATATTATCTATCACCAAACCCTTTGTTAAGTTATATCATCCCCCACCTGGGACCTATGGATGTTCCAGAATTAATTGTGTTTTAAAATCAGGTTATTAAGTATTACACACTTTGAAAAAAGATCTAAGGAAAACCAACAAAATGTTAATAGTAGTGGTTATTGCTATGTAGTAAAGCCCTAGGCATTTTTCATTTGCTTTTAACTTTTCTGTATGCCCTAGATTTTCTATAAGAAATGTATTTTATAGTAAAAATCTTTTATTGAAAAGAAATTAATATTTATATTTTTGAATAAACTGTATAGGTAAAAGATTGGGTTTAAAGTAATGTTTCACCAAGGTTATAGTATAGTAGTAACTGAATAGTAGAACTGTGGGTCATTTTTAATTTTCTTCTCTTAGTTTTTAATTTTTTCTGCAATAACCATGTATTACTATTATTTTTTGTAATACTATTCAGGATATAAAATCCACCAATTTTCTAGGTGCAATTTCAAAGACTTGGAATAGTTAATGCTAAGAACTCATCCCAAACTTAGTATTTAATAAAGCTTTTGAGTATGGTCATCTGAAGTTACCTTCAGACAAAAATAACTTTTGATGGTGTCTTTTTATATCTTTTTAAATGTTAGTATGTCTTAGAATTCACCTTTGTTCATTTCTATGTAGGTATTCCACTAATAAAAAAAATTGAGGCTCAGTGCCTGTAGCTCAGTGAGTAGGATGCCAGCCACATACACTGAAGCTGGCAGGTTTGAGCTTGGCCTGGGCCTGCTAAACAATGACAACTGCAACCAAAAAAATAGCCAGGCGTTGTGGTGGGCATCTGTAGTCCCAGCTACTCAGGAGGCTGAGGCAAGAGAATCACTTGAGCCCAAGAGTTTGAGGTTGCCGTGAGCTGTGATGCTACAGCACTCTACAAAGGGCAATATAGTGAGACTCTGTCTCAAAAAAAAAAAAATTGAGATAAGCCAGTGTAAGATAAAACTGTTTCGACTGTAAACTTGTGGTTGTACTAAGTGCCTCACTAATGTTGCTTTTCTGTTAAAGTTTAAGCCTTCTGCCTATATATAATGCAGAAAATATTTGAATTGTAACTTAGAACATATAAAGTATTTGGGGGATAATTATTTTTTGAAAAGGTAGCTCCCTCCCTCAGATATATCTCATCACCAGACAAATTTTCTTTCAAATGATAATATCCCGATTTGTAACAACTATAGTTTAAGTTTGTAAAAGCTTTAAAGGTTAGCAATTTTTTTTAAATAATAATCTAGGCTTGTACATTGACTTTATGGTAATGGTGTGCATTCTCAGTTTCTGAAGTTGAAATCAGAAAGAAACTCTTCCACAGAATGCGCACTGAAATAGAATATTGGAATTATTCTCCCTGTGGAATTTCATGTTTTATGTTTTTAAAACTGCTTTTCAATTTCAGTAGTAGATTGCCTAACAAATATGCTAAAACAGTGGTTCTCAGCCTTCCTAATGCTAAGTATACAATTCCTGGTGAATTCGGGGAGTTTTTTCATGTTTGTTCTAAAAATAAGAAAGGCCACTCTTCCTTTTGCATGGAAGGAGAGAAACAGATTGTCTGAAAAATTTATTACATGGAAAAATTCTCCAATAGAAGCAGTTATAAATATGGATTGTTTCCATGTTGACCCATAAGATACAGTATTAGGAAATAATCAATAAACAAAATTGAAGTCATATTTTTTGTCTTGAATGGTTGTGCTGTACTTGTACTTGAAAAGAAGGTTTAAATTTGATTCTCTTACTGCAGATTCTCATTTCCTAGCTCCCTCACTTTCTTCTGTGATGCTCTCTTATCTTCAGACCACCCATTCTCAAGTAATATCCTTCTCCCTGGTCGTTTATCTATCTCCTTTAACCTCCTTTATATTTATTTGTAGTATTTATTGAAACGTCTTATTTTCTCCCTTATTAGAATGTGAAATCTATAAGGGCAGGGGGGTTTTTAGCTTGGTTTGCTGCTGTTTAACTTTGTTGAATGTTGACTTAAGCAACAAAGGGTTGTATGAGTTCTAAGAATTAAGTCTGTAAACCTGCCATTGTGCCTTACATTGGCAGCACTGTACAAACTACTCAGCAAGATTTCATAACTGTGATGTATCACTGCCTCACAGTTGAATTGGTATCAGTGTATTGTGGTGTCTTGCTTAGTAGCATTCATTATTGTTATGTGGTTTTGTGTGCTGTCATGAGAATGTTGAAATTTGAATTAGAGCAACGAACCAACATTAAATTTCTTATACTTGGCAAGAGTGGAAATGAAATCAGGGACATGTTAGTCTAAGTTTATGGGGATAATACCATAAAGAAAACAGCAGTGGATTAAACGTTTTTCTGAGAGAAGAGAAAATGTCACTGATGAGGAGAGGTCAGGATAGGCAGTAACAATCAGAACTGATGAAAACATTGCAAAAATTCATCAAATTGTGGATCAAAATCATCAGCTGAGTGAGAAGTATAGCAGACCAAGTAAACATGAAAAGAGAAACAGGAAAATCTTAACTGAAAATCTTGGCCAACAATTCATGACTCTCGTATCATGACAGTGTACCAGTTCATATGGTAATATCTTTGAGAGAATTTTTTAGCCAGTAAACAAATAACTGCATTGAAACACTCTCCCTGCTCACCTGATTTCACCTCCAATGACTTTTTTATTTACCCAAATATAAAGGAAATATTAAAATAAATACATTTTGATGACATTCAGGACATCAAGGGTAATACGATGACAGCTTTGACGGCTATTCCAGAAAGAGTTGCAAAGTTACTTTAAAGGGTGGACTAGGTGCTGGTATTGGTGCACAGCTTCCCAAGGGGAGTACTACAAAGGTGACTGTAGTGACCTTCAGTAATGAAGTATCTAGCACTTTTTCTAGGATGAGTTTGTGAACTTAATTGTCAGACCTCCTAAGTTTTAACAATCACTTTCAAAGGCTTTGGGGGCATGTTTCTCAAAGACCATTTCACAGATCATCAGTATTAGAATAGTGTTAAAAAAACAGATTCCTTGGTCCCAGAGTAGCATATTCAAATAGAACTCAAAATCTCAGATTTTATTATTACCTTTTTATCTAGCACTTTTTCTACGATGAGTTTGTGAACTTAATTGTCAGACCTCCTAAGTTTTAGCAATCACTTTCAAAGGCTTTTGGGGGCATGTTTCTCAAAGGCCATTTCATAGATCATCAGTATTAGAATACTGTTAAAAAACAGATTCCTTGGCCCCAGAGTAGCATATTCAAATATAACTCAAGATCTCAGATTTTATTATTACCTTTTTAATAATCTTCTTAAATGAGTTTTATGCACAGTAAAATTTGAGGACTGATGTTTCAGGATGTAGTACCTCTGTTTCATTTTGATTTCAGTTCAGAAATTAAAAGTTTTCTTTGACTGAAGTATGTCTTTTAGGACTGTTTTTATACTTATCTCTATTGGCCTTGTGTTACCATATTACACCAAAACTTTTTTTTTCTTAATAACAACTATACAGTCAGTGTTCATATTTCTAATTGTTTCACAAGTTAGAATTTTTATATGGTTCCATTCATAATCCAAATAACTCCACATATTGTAATTGACTTGTATGTTTTTTAATATGTAGATCTCCTCCCTCTTTCCCTTTCTCGCTTCACCCTTGCATACCCCTTCTTCCTTCCTTTCCTCTATACCCCAACCCCTTGCAGTAAAATCATTTTAAAGAAATTGATTGTCTGGCATTTCCTTCAGTCTTGGATTTTGCTGATAGTGTACTATTCCTTCAGCCTCTGTATTTCCTATAAATTGGTAGTTAGTTCTAGAAGATTCATTATATATAGGATCCCTTTGTGAGGAGAGGCCAGATGGCCTCCTTAGGTAATGTGTTCATCAGTTTTGGATTTTACATTTTTAAATCAATTATGAATTATTAGACTTGGCATGATGACATAATTTTGCAAAATTTGTTGAAAAGAATAGTAACCTTATATAATAACATTTTAGTTCATTTTTCTGTACAATTAAAATTCCCCTAATGAACTTTATATGGCAAGTAATCTTTTTATAGTTTCATCGTCTAGTGGAATTTAGACTGTGATCGTAATTTCCATGCCAAGTTACTTTATACTCTGACAAAATTGGTTTTAATTTAGAATCATATAAAAGCATTCCTTCTATGACTAAAGACTATTACATAGGGCTAATGTGTTAAATAGCATCAAAAAAGTTTTTTTAAGAAAAGACTGTAGGTCCTGTTCCCAGCCACTTTTATCCAGTTATTATCAGCTGTGTATAATACTACTACTTTGTTTCTCATTTGATTTGGAGGAGCAATGAAAGAGATCCATGGTTGGTTCTCATACTGTAGCAATGCTTTGTATTCTATCAGGTAAAGTTTATTAATTGACTGCATGGCCTTTTAGTTGATGTTTAAATTTTGTATTTCTTTTTCATAGTTCAGTATGAGTTTTAAGCCTTTATAAGGTTTGACATTTTTAATCAGCATTCTGTAACTGCTCCTTTCCCCCTATACCACATGCGGAATTGTATACATACATGCTCACATGCCGTGTACATTTTAGTTTTTCTAACTAACAAGTTTCCAGTTAGTTAAGATGATATTTAAAAGTGGAAAAAATTCCAGTGAACTAAATGAAAAAATTAACCCTTTAACAAAAATAACAAAATCTGAATAGTACCAGGAGATAAATATTCTTATATTATGCACATGTTTGTATTGTTCAGTGTTTAGAGAGACTTAGTTTAAGTCTGACTTTTAAGGTAATAGTTTAGCTCTACATTAAGTTAGAGGAAAAAGATCTTAGAAATAGCCCTTTTGGTATTCCAGAACTCTGAAGAGTTAATGTGTGACACTTATTGTTCTAGAGCAGTGCCTCTCAGCCTTCCTAATTGTAGCATTTTGTTACAAATGGAAAAAAGGGGTCACGAACCACAGGTTGAGAACCACTGTACTAGAGCCATTATACCTCTGTGAGTAAAGTTAGTTTAATTCTTGCTTTGTAGTGACATGTGTTGAATAAAATGCTGGTTTTCTCCAGATTTCCATTCTCTAGTCATTGACTTCATCAAATACAAAATAATTTCACAACATCTGAAGTATTCTCTTCTCTCCTTAAAAGCCTCTTTTCTCTTCTATGTCATTTGAGGTCCAACTCAGATGTTACCTCCTCTGTGAAGCCCGATACAGAATAAATTGCTTTTTAGCTTGTACTCCATGATTCTTTTTTTTTTTTTTTTTGTATGTTGTTCTGGGTGGATGAGGGGGATCCGTGATTCTTTGTTTTGCATCTGTTTATAGCACTTAAAAACAAAGTAAAACATTTATGTTAGGGATGAATCTGTTTCCCTATCTGGATTGTGATCTCCTTAAGGTTGCAAAATATGCCTTATTCACTATTGCATCTTCAGCGTCTTGGGCATATGTAATGGTTATGTTGTAATTCTTGAATTAAGGAAACAATGAATATATAATAAAGATCAAATGAATTAGTGTTACCATATTAAGTTACAATTCCTGCATCTTCTTTAAGATTTAGCAGAGTTGTTACATCTTCCAGAAAACTTCTGTGCTCATCTCTTCCTCCTCCTCTTCATCCACCTCCTTTCAACATTGGTTAGATATATTCCTCTGCTTTTGTAGTACCCCCCATTTAGATTTATATTTTCATTGAGGTTTTCGGATACTGTAATACTATACTCACCTGTCTACATATCTGTTTGCCTCCCTAAATTTTATGATTTTCTTGGGCATTTTTTTGTATCTGTAGAAGCTGGCTCTTGAAGTTCAAAGTAGCTCAAGAGATGTTTGTTGAGTTGAATATAGACAGCATACCCTCTCTTAACAGGTGGATACAGTCTTAAGGCATAATAAAAGGTAGTGGATGGTTAATGTGGAAAGATAGCTATAAGTTCATTTTAGTCGGCATGTTTACAATGCTTATTATTTGGTAGGCAATTTAGAGAAAGTCAACTAAGAGTATGGAAAGACAGGAGTTGATAAACTGAGTTGGTTTAGAGATTATTCTACACAACAAGAATGCATAATTAAAAGTGCAAAGGCAAAAAAGCCACTGTGTATAGCTAGGGAATGACCAGTTTAGTTTAGTTTGGGTAGACTATAATTATATATAGAAATGTAGTGACAGGTGTGACTAGGAGGGCCAGATTAAGTAGCTGCATCACAGACAGCCTAATATGCTATGCTGGTAAAGAGTTTGATATTCCATAATAGAAGACTATTGTATTAGAGGCTTTTAAGCTAGGGACTTACAAGGGAAACATATGAAATGAATTAGAGAAGGAGAAAAATAGACTCAGTTTTTTCTCATCTCTTAATTATCGATTTGTATTATTCTTTTGATTTATAAGTTAAAAAATTGGATTTGACTTTGTTTCTCTTAGATTTGATGAAGATTTTACATATATATGTATATATGGAAAAATTCTTTATTACGGAAATCCTAGAGTAAGGCTAGAGGGATGAGAAAGATTACTTTTGCCAAATTTAGATACATTTACATCTCTAAATAATTTAGGTTGGACTCTTTTTTTTTTCTTTAATTAAATAATTTCAGTCTTCTAATTCTTAGGGGAAAATTATGTTAAATACAGAATGTTACCAATTTAAGTTATTACTTCTACCATGTTATTTTCAGCAACCTTGCCAGTAACCAAAAAAGTGAACTGTGGCAAATATTAAGAAATTACAAACATGTTGCCAATATCAATATGCTTAATTTGATAACTTAGTTTTTATAGACAGAAATCTATATTTGTAACACGATTTAATATTAGAAGAACATTGTCTCAATGTGTAACATTGCTAATAGAAGCAATTTAGAAATAATTGAATATGATACTATATGTGGTGTTCATAGAACACCATAGGACAGCCATTTATACTCTTCAAGTTTTCTAAATCCCTGATCATGATGCAATTGCTAATCAGTAATTACCTCTGCTTATTAATTCCAAAAGAGGGAATTTGGTTGATAGTAAAATTTAAGACTTATTAAAAAGCAATTTCATAGGCTCTATGCCTGTAGCTCAGCTGCTAGGGTGCCAGCCGTATACACCAGAGTTGGCGCCCAGGCATGCCAAATGACAGTGACAACTACAACAAAAAAATAGCTGGGCATTGTGGTAGGTGCCTGTAGTCCAAGCTACTTGGGAGGCTGAGGCAAGAGAATCACTGAAACCTAAGAGCTGGAGGTTGCTGTGAGCTGTGACACTATGGCACTATACCTACGGTGACATAGTTGAGACTCTGTCTCAAAAAAATAAAAATAAAAAGCAGTTTCATGAGAAGAGTGCACAAATTATAGGATAACTGAAATCTCTTAACTTTTTATTAGCAGCTTAAATCCTTTTTCTACTGATAATAACATTTCTTCATTTCTTTTCACATGTTAAACATACATGCTCTTTGAAAATTTGGAAAATAGAAAATTGTCAAAAAATTAAAAAACCATCTATTCCGTCAGACAGAGGTAATTATTAGCTTTCTTTGTCTCACATATATAATATTTACTCAGAAAAAGATTAAATACATAATTTATATTTGCCAGTTGTACAGTTTTATATCTTACTTATCACCTATTAGATTTTATTTCACTTAAATGAATGTTACATGTGATTTTTATTTCAGCATTTTCTCTTAAACTAACAAGATAAAAATAATAGGACCATGTAGAACAACAACAAGATCTTGTATTTTTTTCTGATCTGTAGTTTTTTCTTCTAAAAATC
This sequence comes from Galagoides demidoff, assembly GCA_963574575.1. Taxonomy (NCBI): domain Eukaryota; kingdom Metazoa; phylum Chordata; class Mammalia; order Primates; family Galagidae; genus Galagoides; species Galagoides demidoff. Next base: position 25,591 of record CAUYQV010109534.1, read on the forward strand.
ACTTCATTCATTCAAGTTGACTGATAAAGGGAAATGTATATATAAGTCTTTATGTATATAAAATACAATTTGTGAAAATTTAAAGACTATAGTTGAAATGTACCTGTTATGTACATGGAGTCCAGTGAACTCTTGGACTTAAGCAATTCTCTTACCTTAGCCCCTCTACAGGTGTGGGGCACTATGCCCAGCTAATTTTAAAAGACATTTTTTGTAGAGATGAGATCTTACTATGTTATCCAGATTGGTCTCAAACTCCTGGCCTCAAGTGATCCTCCTGCCTCTGTTTCTCAAAGTGCTGAGATTATAGGCATGTGCTACCATGCCCAGCCAGTGTTTGTATTCTTGATAGTTTATTAATTTAAAAAATAATTTGTGTATCTGGTGGCAAAAATTAAACACCCTTCTCTCACTATCCCCAGTCCTCTTTTATTCAAAGGCCATTACTGTGAATAGTTTCTTAATACATTTTGGTATCTTAATAGTCATCTCAAATTTTAACATGTTCAGAAATGAACTTTTCTTTTTTTGTTGTTTTGCTTTTTTACTGAGCTTAGTCTTAGTAGATTCTACCATTTACCAAGCTGCTTTGACCAAAAAAACCACCATTTGTCACTGATACCGCCTTTTTGCTGTTCCTTTTTGCTTATTTTCCCTATTAAGCATATCAACCAGTTCTGACTTTTCTGCTTCTAAAGTATATTTTAAATCTTTTTCTTTCTACTGTCACAAATTAAGTATAAACCATTATCTCTTGCCTCTTGCTTCTGACTTGTTTTGTTTCCCTGCATTTGCTTTTTGCTCTTTCCCTTCTAAAGTCCATCTTCTACCTATCAGCCAAGTGAAATTTTAAAAATGAACATTAAATGAAGTTGATACTCTGTTTCAAGTTAAGTACTTCATTGACACTTAAGTTATAGGAAAGAGTTTGGCTTTCTGTTCTTCCTACATATCTGTCAAGACATTTCTCACCTCAGTGCTTGCTCTTTTATCTAGAACACTGTCCTTTGCAGAACTAATAGTATGTAACTTATAGTTACAACTTACTTATTATGTATACATTTGTTTACTTTTTGTGTGTCTTCTTTACTGTCACATAAACTCAGCAAAAGCAGGAATCTTGCCAGTAAGCATTGGTACCAACATCTATTCCACTACCTGTGCTTTCTTAGTAAAACATCAAATGATTGAATGAATGATCAAACACAGGAATGGATCAGTCTGGAATTTTTTTTAGTGAAGAAGTGAGGTTGTAGGCCCAGTGCGGTGGCTCATGCTTGTAATCTTAGTACTCTGGGAGGCCAAGGCAGTTGGATTGCTTGAGCTCATGAGTTCAAGACCAGCCTGAGCAAGAGCAAGACCCAGTCTATAAAAATTGCCCAGTGTTGTGACCTGGGGTAGTCTCACCTTTAGTCCCAGCTATGTAGGAGACTGAAGGAAGAGGATCACTTGAGCCCATGAATTTGAGGTTGCTGTGACCCAGGGCGACAGAGTGATACTCCAACTCAAAAACAGGTGAGGTTGAAATCCAGGTGCATTTTTTTTCTTCAAATATCTGCCAGTTGGTGGTGCCTGTGGCTCAGTGAGTAGGGTGCCAGCCCCATATACTGAGGGTGGTGTGTTCAAACCTGACCCTGCCCAAACTGCAACAAAAATTAGCTGGGTGTTGTGGCAGGTACCTGTAGTCCCAGCTACTCGGGAGGCTGAGGCAAGAGAATCATCTGAGCCCAAGAGCTGGAGGTTGTTCTGAGCTGTGATGCCACAGTACTCTACCAAGGGCAACAAAGTGAGACTCTGTCTCTTAAAAAAAAAAAAAGTGCCAGTTGTAATGACATCACTTTTCTCCATTGTTTTGAAATACCATCTTTATAATATGTTCTTGGTGTATTTGAATCTATTCTTGAAGTTCCTCTACTGTGCTGCTATGTCTAACTGTTCATCTTCTTTAAACATCTTTATTAGTATAACCTCAGAATGCTTTTAATAGGCTTTTTTATGCTTTTCAAGGCTTTTTCATGTATTTATTTTTCCATAAGATATGTGGCTTTTTAGCAGTAGAATAGAAACAACATTTCCACCACCCATATTTTGGTCACTTGTCATAAGAAATTATGTGAGAGAATAATAGAAATTGCTGGTTTGTGGGGAATAAGAATGATACTATGTATTCTTATTCATGAAATGAAAGATGAAAAGCAAAGTTGATAGCAATACTTATTCTCTAAGGGCAATATAATATCTACTTGCCACATCTACCTAACTTCAATTATGTCTTTAGCTCTTGACAGGTCTCTACATCTTTGTTAAGAACTGATACTTCAGAGAGGCAGGGACAAACTTACTCTAGTTTGTCTCTTTCCTCTTTGTACATTGTCCAAATCTGAAAGTATCCTGAATTTATAATCTGCTACTTAAAGCCTCATCAGTGCTTGGCAAATAAAATATAAAGAGGAGTTGGCCAGGAACAAGAAGCCAAGGTCTTTACCGGTCTACTTTGCAGACTTACCACATTTTTAGTGTGTTTTAGGGAACTTGAACATATCTGGATACTATATAGTATGAGAGTTAATGCCCTAGGCAGCTTCTGTTCTACTTGCACTGAGATCTCCAGAGTTGTTCTGTGTAGTAAGGAAGAGCTGTAGCACAAGTCATATGTTCAGCAGAGCAGCCTTAACTTATTAAAAATGCATGTTAAACTTGTCAGTGTTGATAAGGCTCCTTCCAAATCCCACTCTATGTAAATAAAAACTTCACATTTGCTTTTGTGCCTTCTTTAAATTCAAAAGATAAAAGAAACATTCTAGAACATGTTTGATTTTTTAAAAAGCAGTTATGATAGTCTTGTTATTTTGGGCATTGTGTTATTTATTTGATCCATTTCAAAAAAAAAACAAAGGCTTTAAAAGATTTTTTAACTTACAAGGTTGCAATTAATCCCTTATTGAAATTGACCTTTTGAATTTTACTAATGAATGCCTTCTTGCTTAATTCTTGGCTTTTTCTTGGTCCTTTCTCAGCCTGCTTGTGAAATTTAACAGTTTTTTTTTTTTTTTTTTGCAGTTTTTGGTCAGGGCTGGGTTTGAACCCACCACCTCCGGCATATGGGGCCGGCGCCTTACTCCTTTGAGCCACAGGTGCCGCCCAATTAAACAGTTTTGATCACTTAGTACTTAAAACTTTTTTCCTTTGACCTATATTGTGCCATTTCTTAACTTTCTTAACTCTTCTTTCTTAACTCGTCTTAGAGTCTTCCTTCTCTTTTGCTATGTTTTTCCTTTTACCTCTTAAGTTAGTCCTTAAGAGATTATCTTCTTATTTTTATTTATTCTTCTGGAAATAACATTTATTTTTCATGAACTTGTCGCTGAGACTCCCAAATCAGTATCTTAAGCTTTCCTTTTTATTTTAGTTTCATATTTCTATCTATAGAACTTTTTCAGTGGGTTTTGCAACTGTTATCTCAAATGTTAAAAACTAAGTGTATTGCTAACCCAAATCTCCTTCCCAATTTACCTATTTGTCTTTTCAACTTTAACATTTTTATCAGTGGTGTCATCATTTTTTCAACCTGAAAATATCAGTCATCTTTAATGTTTATACTTTTCATTCCATTTATACAAATTGTCAGCATGTTCATTGCTGAATCCCTTTTCCTCAATAAATATTTTAAATTAATGAATTTTAATAACATGAAATAATATTTTTGTCTTTATTTAATATACCCCCTCCATTTTTTCCTATCTGTCTAAAACTGTTCATTCTGCAAAGTCCAGTTTAAACTTGACAGAAGAGTGGATAGATAGTATGTAGGGTTTCAGTAAAATACGAACTGAAAAATATCCTTTGTATTTCATAACTGGGAGATCATTTGAGAAGAGTGGTTTCAGTAGAGTAGCTGTATGCAGATGGCACATTATAGTAGATTGGGGCTGGGAAGGATGGCTCACACCTGTAATCCCAGCACTTTGTTTTTTCCTCTTCAGTTGACATAGTCCCTGAGGAACCCCAGCACTTTGGGAGGCTGAGGTGGGAAGATTGCTTGAGGCCAGAAGTTCAGACCAGCCTGGGAAATAATGGGACCCCCCCCCCCCACTCTCATTGCTACAAAAAAATAAAAAAATTCCTAGCTACTCAGGAGGCTGAGGCAGGAAGATGGCTTGAACCCAGAAGTTTGAGGTTGCAGTGAGTTATGATTATGCCACTGTGTTCTAGCTGGGAGGCAGAGTGAGACCCTGTCTAGGAACAGAAGGAAGGAAGGGAAAGAAGGAAATGAAGAAAGAAAATGAAATGAAATGTGAATGAAAGGCAGAATGTGTATAGCAGTTTAGATGTTGCTCAGGGTGGTTTTTTGATATAAATTTAAATATGTTTATGCAGAAGATAACGAAATGCAAATTCTGGATATCTGTGTAGTGATTTCATTTTTCATCAGAAGATTGGAGGCATAGTTTTCACTGAAACATAAAGTAAAGATGGGCCTGGATTTAGATATTTTTGGTTTTTGAGAAACAGGAAGTTAGTGGATCTCTTACTTAGAAACTACTGTTTTCCTCTGTGAAATAAGTGGTGGGCAAGGTCAGCTGCTAAGTGATGGTAGGTGTTGGAATGAAGCTTTTGAAGAATGAAATTCCTTTTATGGAGAAAGAAAAAGGGAGTTGACCACCTTCAAAGAAGTCATCTTAGGCACAGTAGAGTCCAGTTGAGTTTATAGTTAGACAACAGATGACAGGGTAGTAATTATTTTTTCTGCAGTGCTCAGTAATGGAGGTATAGGGTTGAAGGAGCTTTTAGCTGAGATGTAAGAAAGAGCCTACATGCTGAGACAGAAAGATAATTGATCAAGAATGATGAGACATCATATATTTTTAGGTCCCAACTAGTTATCTATGTGAATAGCTAAAAAAAGCTGAATTATGTTAGAGCAAATGAAAGAGTCAAAGTACTAGAGGTCTGGATTAGGACAAAAAAAGTTCAGGGGGAATAAGAGTAACAACTGGGAGAACAGAACATAAATATCAGGTGGGAAATAAATTTAATAGTCTATTACAAATGCTTTTTTTTGTGAGTATGAAGACATTTTTTTCTGAAAACAATTTTGGGTATGAAGTAGTGTATAGCTGTTGATGAGAGCAGTGGTCTCCAAAGTTTTATGATTTGACTTACCAAGCAGAAAAAAATTTTTGAATATGTATCTTTAGGCTCCGTGCCCAGAGCACAGTGGTTATATGGTGCCAGCCATAACATCAAAGTTGGTGGGTTCGAACCCAGCCCAGGCCAACTAATAAACAATGACAACTGCAAGCAAAAAATAGCTGGGTGTTATGGTGGGCACCTGTTGTCCCAGCTACATGGGAGGCTGAGTCAAGAGAATTGCTAAAGTCCAAGAGTTTGAGTTTGCTGCAAGCTGGGACGCCACGGCACCCTACTGATGTAATGTGAGACTCTCAAAACAAACAAAAAAAGAATATGTATCTTTAATTATGCATACTTATAAATCATACGTAGATACTTGTATGCTACTATGTTTTATATGTTATAAAATAAACTTGATACATAAAAGGTGAGTAAATAAACATTTAAAAATGCTTTTTAAACATTGTTTATTAATGGTATAAAAAGTTATTTTTAGTGAGGGCATAGTGATACTTATTATTTTTGAAAGTCTTGGCTTAATACTTGTCAGTAGAGCTATTTGAAAGGTTTACTTTAGGTTAAATTTGTTTGATACTTTCTTGTTGTAGGTCAGACCTCATAAAGATATATAAATCTAGATGGAAGAAGCACAGACAAGTTGAGCTGAATATATCATAATGTCTGTTGATGAATATGCAAAATTTTTTGTTAAAATCTACCAGCAAAGTTTTTTGTCTTTTCTAATTCCGATTAGTTGCTCTTGAAAATCCAGACTAAGTTGCATAGTGCTATTAATCTTCATTTACCCTTCCAAACTCATTCTCCATTCCATTTAATCTGCTCTGTGCCCCAAGAAGCTGATTTCTAAGGACTGTATCAACTCGTCAGCCTTTCCTCTGTCTTCTGATTGGGTTCAGCCTATAGGAAGCACTGACAGTACAGAGAGGTAGGACCATATGTTCTAACAGCTTCTTCTTCAGACTAGGCAATTCTATTTCCAAGTTTTAATTATGCAGAAACAATTTTATAAGTAATACATTTACATTGTTTTTGATAACAAAAAAAAAATACTGTAATGGAAAGAACCCTTTCCAAGCATCAGTTTGGGGAAAGAACAGGGTCAGTTCCCATATTAACTGTAAGTAAAGGTTGTTTTTTTTTTTTTTATTTCTTATAGCATAACTGTGTACATTAATGCAATCATGGGGTACAGTGTGCTGTTCTCATATACATTTTGAAATACTCTTATCAAATTGGTTATCATAACCTTCATGTCATTTTCTTAGTTATTAAGACATTCATACTCTGCTTTTAGAAAGATTTACTTGTACCCTTGTAAGATAAACCATAGAGGTGACCCCACCAATCACCCTCCCTCCCCCCATCCACTCCCCCTCTCCCACCCTCTTCTCATATTCTAAGGCTATAATTAGGTTATGACATTCCTATAAAAGCTATGAATTAGTTTCAGGGCTGTGTACATTGGATACTTTTTCTTCCATTCTTGAGATACTTTGCTAAGAAGAACATTTTCTAATTCCATCCATATAAACATGAAGGAGGTAAAGTCTCCATCTTTCTTTAGGGCTACATAATATTCCAAAGTATACATATACCACAGTTTATTGATCCATTTGTGGGTCTCTGGGCATTTGGGCTTCTTCCATGAGCTGGCAATTATGAATTGGGCTGCAATAAACATTCTGATACAAATATCTTTGTTATAGTTTGATTTTTGGTCTTCTGGATATATATCTAATAAAGAAATTGTAGGATCAAATGGCAAGTCTATTTTTAGCTCTCTAAGTGTTCTCTAGATGTCTTTCCCAAAGCAGAATTATTAATAAAAGGGATAGTGAAAGACTTAACTAACCAAAATATTTCCCCTTTTGTCATTTAAATGTACTTGAAATGGCTATCTCTCATACTTCATACTTTCGTTTTTCTAATTATGCTGTGACCCATTGGGACCGTATGTTCCGTGAGTGGAGTAACATGTGAGCGCTAACAAGCCTACACAGCCAGATTTAATCTTTGGTTCAGTGTTTCTCAGATATTTTTGGATGGTAATCAATTTTAAGAAGAACATTTAATGTGAAATGAGGAATTATAAATATACATATATTACATATGTGAAGACACACATGTACACAACAGCTATACTTAACCCTTATAGTCATTTGTTACTGTGATACATTCTGATGTTTTATTCTCTATTCTGTTGCATTCTATGCTATATTCAAAAATATAAGTTATTATGAGGTACTTCTTTGATTTCATGGCTCACCAATGCAGTTTTTTTTTTTTTTTGAGACAGTCTCACTGTGTCACCCAGAAGAGTGCCATGGCATCACAGCTCACAGCAACCTCAAACTCTTGGGCTTAAGGGATTCTCTTGCCTCAGCCTCCCAAGTAGCTGGGACTACAGGTGCCCACTGCAATGCCCGGCTATTTTTTGTTACGGTTGTCATTGTTGTTTTAGCTGGCCCCAGGCTGGGTTTGAACCCACCATCCTTAGTGCATTTGGCCGGCATTGTAACCACTGTGCTATTGGCGCTGAGTTGCACTGATGCAGTTTAAAAATACTGGCTTGGTTTATTGCATTATCTACTGCCATTATCACACTCTATCCTAGGTATTGAGAAATAAAAAGAATTTTGAAATACAAATATGGACATTGAATATTGCCAGGGGAGCAATGTTCAGCAGAGAAAGACCCTGAGCCCAGGACTGGGTGAAAGAGGGGCGTTCACAGACCAGGGGCTATGAGAAGAGGGGTACCTAAGATGATTTTTCCTACGTCCCATTACACGATTATTCCAGTGTACACCTATCTTTCAAGCTAGGTGTGGATCCTCCTAGAGCAGAAACTAAACAGTATTCATCTTTATATAACATCTTCATTAACAAACAAGGGTTTTGGGCTTGATAAATATTTGGTACGTTGAGGGTGAAACAGAAAGCTCATCTGTATCAAGCACTTAAGGTGCCCTCTCAAATCCCCTTGCCTGCTCTGAGGATGGATTATTAGCACTCACATTTACCTTCTTCTCTATAAAATTACCATCTGGCTCTTCTGTCCCTCCCTCTTCCTAAATCTCTAACCAGCGACCAATGGCTGACTATAGAATGCAAATTCAGCCCTCTGCTTCAAGATGGGTAGCCTGCAGTAGAGCTCGTGCTGACCCTACCCTCCAGAGGACCCTTCCTTCCCCTGCTCCATTCTGCTTCTCTTACTCCTCAAAAAATCACATCCACAAGAATTCTGAGCTCGGGCTGTACTTCTAGGGAATCCATCCGAAGACAACATGGTTCCAAGCAATCTACAGTGTTGTTTATTTAGTGATCAAAGCAACCCTTGGAAATAGCCATTTACAGAGGAGAAAACACAGGTGCAGGGAAATCAAAGCACACAGTGGTGACCTGAGACTTACACTGAGGCACCTGATTTTGGGCCAAAACCCGCACCACCTGCTGCGTCTAGGGTCAGGTTTGCACCCGGCTGATGGGGCCTGTGGTGATCGTCTTGATGGACAGGCACTTTGGGAGAGGTGGTTGGTGCCTTAGCTCTGCACAGTGGTTTCCTGATTGGTACTATTGAAGTTCTGCAGGAGATAATTTAAAATTTTGATAAGTACAACATAGAAATATTTATTAGTTTGTTGTAGATTGTGTGGATAGAAAAAGGAAATATCAGCTTTTCCCCTACCAGCTCAGCAACAGAGAATTTATTTTAGAGATAAACTGACATGATAGATGCCATATTTGTATATTCTCAGTTTTTCATTAAGTTTAATCCATAGATGTTTGGTTAAAAACCTGCTCATGCTGATGTTCAGGATCCAATTTGCAGTAAGTCACTTACTGCCAAGGTTAACAGTTTCTGAGCTACAGAGACATGAGGAAAGCTTTTGTAAACAAAGCGTTATCATTCTTCTCTTTTTGAGAAACTTGACTTTGGGTTCTTACGGTGCACGGATAAGCTCTGCGGTTGCTGCTACCGGTTATGCTATAACTAGATTATCATTTAATGTGCCTAGCACCAAATATACTTATCATGGTAAAGGACCTTTTAGGGTTTCCTTTTTAATATTGAAATATGGATTATGGGGCCCTTGGTTAGTTAGTGTCCCCAGTCAATAAGAGAAGTGGCAGTTAAGGACACTTTTGGTATTGGACCATGTTTCCCTTGTTATAGATGTGTGAGGCATAGTATTTAGTATATCTGAGCTCAGTACAAGTAATCTTTGAAATGCAAGTGCTAATACTTTCTGCTTCGTAGGAATGTGGTAGCAGTTCAGTAAGATAATAGATGTCAGGTCTTAACATAATACCTGATAGCCAGTAAGTACTCATTAAAAGCTAGCCCTTCTCCTTCTTCCTCTTCTTTCTCCTCGTCCTCCTTCATGTTTATTGTGTTTTAGTCACCATCGTTCCTCCTTTTTCTTTTGTTAACATTACCTTGATCTCCTTTGGGGGACTGACTTTTCTGCTATTGTGGGTAGTCTTGGTGGGATCATCAGTGAAGGCGACTTGACCTTCCTTAGCTGAGGGGTGGATACCTGTGCAGAGGGACTATTAGACTCTATTCTGGGGCTTTGATGCCTCAGAGGAATGATGCAAGGCAGGGGCTAAACAAACATGAAATTGCTGGAGGTTCATCCACACTGCAGCTCTGATGAAACGCGAGAACTCAGGAGCTGTGGTCCCCACCTCCCTGCACCTGTTTCTTCAGGCCTCTAGTTCTCTGAGCCACACATTGTCCTTGCAGTGAACTACCATTTACTCAAATTGGAGTATGGCTCTGTTTCTTGCAACTAATGAATACACAGTGAAATAAATGTTAATTATGTAGGTATGATTAAAACCAAATTTTTAAGGCAGAAATAAAATTGTTCTGTGAGTCTGAAATATATTATTTCTTGGGCCTGCTGTTATTCCTACTATAGGTATCAATGAGCAATGCATAGGACCTCCACTGGGGTAAGCTTCCCACTCTCCTTTACTGTTGTACTAAGTATAGGACATGCTGCTCAGTAAACATGCACTCAGTCAATGGAAGAATAGCACCAGCTTGCTTTCTCAGCTTACAGCATTTTTGCAGTTAGAATGATGTTCTAGTTCTTTAATGGAAAATAGACCTTTGTTATATGGAACTCTTCTGAGGATGGAATTAAATGTATTCCTCCACTAATCCACCTGGTGATTCCAAGAGGTAGGTACTTTTCATTTCCACTTGAGATTAGCAAACTGAAGCTCAGGTAATTTAAGAAAATTGCCTAAGGTCACACGCTTAATAAGAGGCAGAGCCAGGGTCTGAACATAGCTCTGCTTGGTTTCCAGATGTGATGGCCTTTTCAGTACATGTGTAAACCTCTAAATTACCTTATTTCAAGCTCTTTTGCTTCCTATTCTTTTCATTAACAAAATTGTCTGGTATCCTATTTTTTGCACTTCCTTAGGATAAATATAATACAAAGAATGGTGTTATGACTGTAAAGTCTCAAACTGACATCTAAAGAAGCATATTAAAATTTGTATGTCCAAATGAGTATTGCCCCTTTGGATGTGGTCATCTTGGAAAGTTGTGCCTCTAATGCTTAGTACAATGTTTATAGGTTTGCCTCCCCTTCTCTTGAATGCCCTTAATGTGGCAATTGTTATGTTCTCTGAGGGGGTATTTGATCTTTAAAACAGCCAAAGGCATTTGGAGGGCATTCTAGAGAAGTCATGTTGGAAAGAACCGTTTTTAATGGAAAGTAAAGTATGGATGTAAGAGTTGAGAGTGGGCCAGTGTGTGGCTTTTAAATTGTTTTGAAGGCTGCTCTCCACTGGGGAGCTCTGATGTCTTTTCTTTCATTTAATAAATGTGAGGCCTGGAATATACGGTGATGCGCAGGACAGGCATAAGCAGCGAGCACGGACACAACAAACTATAGGCTTTCATCACATTTGTGACACATGTTCTGAGGAAAAGCCCAGGCTGTGATGAGAGCCTGTGTGCAGGGAATCAGAGGAGGCTTCCTGGAGTAACTGTCATTTAAACTAAGTGGCAGGGGAAGATATGGGAAGGAAGACCAGGGTTTCTCAACTTCCACACTATCATGATTTGAACTAGACAGTTCTTTGTCATGGGGAAGGGATAGTCCTGTGCATTACAGGATATTTAATAGCATCATTGGTCATTACTAGATGCCAATATCATCCTCTACCTGTGACAACATCAAAAGTCTTAAGACATTGCTGTCTCCTAGTGGGCAAAATCACCCAAAAAGTGAACTAGGGATGGGGGTGAAACAAGGAGTGAGAATGTTTCACGTAGGGTGAACAGCACAGACAAAGGCCCAGCGTGGGAAGGAGGAAGATGGGCATTTTGGAGAAACTGAAAAAATGCTAGTAAATTACTGGTGAGACAGTTATAATGTTGGGATGGTTTGTAATCTCTCCTTAATAAAGATAGTCACTGCTGTCCCATTTAAATAAAGAGTCCTACTCTTACATTTTATACGTAGCCTCTGCCCTTATCTTTCCTTTCTCCTGTTCTTTTCTTCTTCACTCCTGTATTCTCCACACCCCTCTCAGGTTTTGTAGAGGCTATTAGGGAACTTAGATGACAAGAAGAATGCCAGGTCATTCTAAATTCATTTAGTGAATGAATTATTGAATATGCAGGCAAGTTTCTGTATAGTCTCCTCCTCAACTGGTTTGTGGTCTTCTTATTATAAACCAGCCTAGCTGTGGGAAAAATCCCTTTAGGGAGAGGCAGAGTCTAAACCAGAGGTCACAATATGAAGTAGGGCTACCCCCTGACATCACAACAGGAAATAGGCCTACCCTCTGAGGTCACAGCAGGAAGTAGGGCTAACCCCTGAGATCACAATTAGAAGTAGGGCTACCCCTTGAGATCACAACAGGAAGTAGGGCTACCCCCTGAGGTCACAGCAGGAAGTAGGGCTACCTCCTGGCATCACAATAGCAAGTAGGGCTACCCCTGGAGGTCACAGCAGGAATTAGGGCTACTCGTTGAGATCACAATAAGAAGTAGGGCTACCCCCTGAGATCATAACAGGAAGTAGGGCTACCCACTGAGGTCACAGCAGGAAGTAGGGCTACCCTCTCACTGCAGAATGTCTAGCAACATCACTGGCTCCACCCACTGGCTAATGGAAGGAGAGTATTTATAGTTTTAACACAATGAAACAACTTGTTGATGTTAAAGGGGAAAAACAGCCACCTCTCTATGACTTTCTGGGATAAAAAAAAAAAGCAAACAAACAAATAAAAAAAAAAGGAAACCAACAGCATGGGAGTGGTGGGAGGCATGTGAATTACATGTAGGAATTGATACTAATCCCTAATCCCTCGGGAGGGGGCCTGGGGACCCTGAGCTGTCAGGTGGTTTCCTTGGTTGCAGTCTCGTTAGTTCACCCCAGAGTGAAGCATAAATATGACCATTATCTGAATGGTTCATATTTTGAAAAACATTAGAAGGCCATGTTAGATAACTAAATTTGCTAGAACACTGTATAAAGTAGTATATGTTGGTCATGAATGGCCTCTTCCATTTCTAAAAGGTTTGTGTTGCAGCACCATAATTTAGCAGCTCCTAGATAAGGTTATTCTGTTTTCAGTATTTTACTGATATCATCCCCACCCATGAACATTTCATTGTTTGCCGTCCCTAGAGCACTGCTTTTTCCATACTGCCTTTGATGTGGCCCATTGCTATTTGATATTCAGGTGAATGGGATAAATTCCTTTCATTGGAAAAATAACCATTTTAAACTTCTTTTACTAAAAAAGATGGCTTTTGAGCCTCTGCCAGTGTTTTTTTTTTTTCCCCCTGTAGTGAGCCCTAGAGGCTGTGAGTTTTCCTGCTTGAAGTCTGTCTTTGTCACCAGAGGCTGGAAGCCTCCAGAGGGTGCAGACATCTGTGTTTTGTCCAAGTAGCACTTGTACTATCCGGCAGGTATAAAATAGCCTCCTTGTAAAAATGTGTTGAATTATTGTGGTGTCTTAGTCTGTGTTGGTATAAAGGCCTACCTGAGGCAGGGTAATTTATAAAGAAGATGGGCTATCTGGCTCACAGTTTTGCAGGCTGTACCAGAAGCATGACCAGCATGGGCTTCTGGTGAGGGCTTCAGAGATCTTTAGCTCATGCTTGAAGGTGAAGGGTAGTCAGGATGTGCAGAGATTACATGGTGAGAGAAGAAGCATGAGAGAGGGAAGGTGCCAGGCTCTTTTTCATAACCAGCTCTTGTGGGAATCCTCTTGGCTAGAACTCACTCAGGCATCCCTCTCCCAGGGAAGGTGTTAATATATTCATGAGGAATTTACGCCTATGACCCAAACACTTCCCATTAGGCCCCACCTTCAACACTGAGGATGCAAATTTTAGCCTAAGGTTTGGAGACCAAACATTTAAATGACACCACTTGGTAATTAATTTAGGAAAGTAGAAGAACCCAAGAAAAGAGAACTATAAAAAAAGTTGACAGGGAGGTGAGAGGAATTATATATATTTTTTCTTCAACATTGGGTGGAGTCTTGGGCCTTTTTTACTTACCACTTAAAAGTTTGGCTGACTCCAGCTCCTATCTAGGTTAGATAGAGGTTAGATGTGATAAGAATTTGGCTATGAGTTTATTAGGATTAGAAAATACATCTGCTGTTTTTAAATTACATATTTGTATGAATAAGTCCTGTACCACATTGTGAAAATCTGAAGTTCATGGCCTGACAGTCCACATCAATTTATTCATACGTCGTTGGCTTTGCATGTAAAACAATTCAGGAGGGCTGAGTCCCCTCAGAGTGAGATAAGAAACCTCCTTCACTGCTGTCAGCATGAACTGTTAAGAATGACCTTCCTAAGGTGGAAATCTCCCTCCCCAGTTTCTAGCAGGGGTGGGGACTGACAGCTCCCTCCTCCTCTGCTCATCTTGAGATTAACTTTTTATCCAGTTTGCTTCTCTCCATGTCTCACCACCTTCCTACCCTTCACCTCAAACTGCTAAGACGACAGAGAATCTTGGAGTCATATTACATTAAGGATCAGGCCTGTACTAAAAACATGTTAATTTAAACAGCAGCAAATTAGCATCTTGTGAATGCAAGTTTTACTTAAAAGCTCCAGCTATGCCATCTAAAGCTTCCCACAGGAAGGAATGTAGGTTGTGTTGAGGAGAATGTTTCTCCAAAACACATTTGCACACATCGCTGGTGGTTAGTGAATCATTCCCACTCAGAGTCATGCACGCAACCCTGTAGGTTGGGCGGGATTTCAATTTAATTCAACAAGCACGTGTTGAGCAAGACCTGGGTTTCTGTTTTCTCTACTCCATATACATAGGGATTGTTCTCAATGCTGTGTTGAGCTAGTGAGGAGTAGAGAAATTATTTCAGACAAACATTACTGTTGGGAAATACTTGCCCTAAGTGGGTTCAGTTACCTTCTGAGAGTTCAGTGAGGTTGGAATGAAGACTGAAACTTGAGCCTGTATATAAAAAGAGAAAGAGAAACACAGAAACACAAGTCAAAACATTTTGCCAACTCTTGCATTCGTATAGATTTTCCATTCCTAACATGATTGCGCTTTTTATTTCCCCAATTAGATTTTAAACCATTTGTAGGGAGGAAACTGGGTTTCTTTTAACAAGGGCTCCCAAGCACGGCTTGTAGAATTCAGTCAGTACCTAATGATTCTCCGTAAATCCCGCTGACTGAGGGACATGCGTATGCCCAAGGGTGTTTCCCAGGCTGGGCATTTTCCGTGAGAAGCAGACCTCGTGTTGAAGCATCATTCCTTTAAGCTGGGATGGTTTCCTGAAAGATTTCAGCACAATGACACTGATTAGCTGCAAAGTTAATTGCTCACCACCACCAACCTTGTTTCACAGACAAACGGGGCCCCAGGGTAAAATAACATGCACACTGGAGCAAATTTTCCACCATGTGCTCCCAAACCTTCCCCCTTGAATTGGGAAAGTGACCTTTTGGTGAACAAATGTTCTTTCACCTTCACTGTTTAGAGGTTGTTAACACCGGGCCAGCGACATGATTGATGCCCATGCTCTCCTCCTCTGTGGAGTAGGGTCTACTCTTTCCCCTTCAGAGCCGAGAGCTTTTTATATTGTTTTCCTTTGATAAGGTGGCTGGGTTGCCCGTAAATGTGAACGTATTTTTTAACGACCTGGCAGTTGCTGGAAGACTGTTGTTCTGCTTGGTAGGCTTCTGGCTTTTCTTCTGCAACTCACACCACTAGGTAAACATTTTCTGAACGTGGCTTTCTATTAATAATCTGTGTGAAAGTTTTGTTTTGTTTCTTTCTTTTCTCGGCCTGGGTTTCTTATTGGTGGTTTAATTTGATTGTCTTAGGCACGTATGAATATCTTCTTTGAGTCTGGTGAGGACCGCAAATCTTGAGAGTGACTCCTTGGAAAGAGCTTCAGAGTTTTTGAAAGTAGAAGAAATGTCAAAAACAATGGGAGGAGCAGTACCAGTATTCCTTAGTTATTTTTATAATTTTAATATTTTTGGTGGAGGAGGATGGAGAGGGAGGGTGGATGCTTCCTCAAAGCCGATCGTTGCAGATATTGGCAAAAGGGGAGACTGAGGCGTGTAGCAGAGCCATACAGGACACAGACCATGTGGTTAAGTGGGTGATCTCGGGCAAATTACTTATTCTGTCTGCGCCTAACTTCTCCTTCCTGCAAAGCGAAAATAATGATAATAAAAATGTCTACCCCCGGGTTGCTGTGAAGAGTAAATGAGTTAATATTGACAAAGTGCTGAGGCCACAGCCCCTGGTACGTCGGAGATGCTACATGGATGGGTGCTATTACTGGTTCTCTGGCAATTCTGCAGTCCCAACGGCTTTGAAATCAAATAGCAGTTATTTTTAAAATAATTTATTTGGTGGCAGAATGAACCTGATGAGAATATTTTTATCTTCATTCCATTTAATGTGAATATTTGTTAAGTTTTGCTATGAAAATATCACTGCGTCTGATGGGGGATGCTGTCCTCATCTACTGGAGGGTTACAGATGGGTAGTACGTGCACCATCTTACATTTCTAACATTAGACACATTATGAATTCTCAAATGTATTTGATCTCAAGGGTTTCAGATAATAATCCTGTGTGTATGCTGAAATAGTTTAATATATTGGCAAAAGCATGCTATTTATTATCTGTCTTGCTTCTTCTTGGTTATATATCTTGGTGTTTTCTCCTAGGATTAAAGATGAGTAGAAGTTTCTCAGGCTATTCATGTATTTATGAAGTACTTACTGAACCCATACTATGTGCTACACAGCCACGGCCCTCTACTTCCAGGAAGCCAACTGGCTAGTGGTAGTTATACATTATTGAGGACCTACTGTGTGCAAGACCTTAATCTGGATATGTTATTCATACCATCTCTGAATTTTCTTAATAGTTAGTCCCCTGAACTAAGCTCAGAGATATTAAGTAACCTGCTCAAAGCTGACAAATGACTAAGCTGGGATTTAATTCCGATCTGAGTGGTTCCGTGGCTCGTGTTCTTTCTACTTTTCCACATTATCTCTTGCTAAGAGCCTCAGAACTAATGGCTTTTAAAACAGATTTTGTAGACTTTAATCGTATGGTGTGCCATGTTCTGTGAGGCCTGGCAAACAAGAAAGGCTCCCCAGCGTGTTTGACCCCCTGGGAAGGATTGTGTCACAGGGAGCAGTGGCCTTGTCCGCAGCCAGCGGGCAAGTCAGGCCAGCCCACTGGACATGCACTTTTGAAATGGGGCACACATAAAATACTGGCAAATTGCAAAGTCAATTTTGAATAACAATCATTTGCAACATTTTTCTGGTATGGCCTGTAAAACTGTGAGCCAGGCAAACCCATTTTCTTTGTAAATTACCCACAACAATTTACACCATGACAATCACAAATCTTAAGTGTCTAATTCAATGAATTTTGGTAAGAACTTTACATCTGCTTACGCAGCACCCCAGAAAGATTCCTTGGCCTCTTCCAGTCAAACTTTACCCCAGAGGCACCCCTTTTCTGATTTCTCTCTCCATAATTTGGCTTTATTGTTTTTTAAGTTTTAGGTAAGTGGGATCAAACGGGACTCTGATCTGCGACTGGCCTGTTTTGAGCAGTGCACTTATGAGATACACACCTAAGTTGTCGTGTGTATCAGCAGTTCACCATTGTTCTGTGTAGTGTCATGCTGCATTGTCTGAATATACTACACTTTATTTTCCCATTCTTCTGTTATTGGATGTTTGAGTTGCTTTCAGTTCAGAGCTATTGAATAAAGTCACTATAAATACTATCATACAAATATTTTGAAGATGACATTTTTTTATCTCTCTTGGGTTCATATCCAAGATTGGAATTCCTGGGTCACAAGATAAGTGTGTATTTAGTTTCAGGAGAAACTGCCAAGCAGTTTTCCAAAGCGTGTGTGCACATTTCACACCACTACTATCCGAGGGTTCTTCCTGCTCCACATCCTTACCAATCAGGTCTTGTTAGTATTTTTAATTTTAGCTATTCCAGTGAGTGTGAAATGATAAATTATGAGGGTTTTTGTTTGTATTTACTTGCTGATTAATGTTGCTAAGTAACTATATTTTTGTGCGCTTATTGGCCATTTGTATATGTTTATGTGTAAACTCTTCAAGTCCTTTGTTCATTTTCATTGGGTTATATATTTTTTTTATTATTGAATTTAGGAGTTCTTCATGTATCGTGATACTAGGTCTTTTTCAGATATATGCATACATAGCAAACTTCTTTTTTCTCCCAGGATGTAGAAAACTACCAAGTCGGATCTTTAAAATTTCCAGGCATGACCTGGTGGCTCACGCCTGTCTTCCTAGCACTCTCGGAGGACTAGGAGAGTGGATTGAGCTCATGAGTTCGAGACCAGCCTGAGCAAGAGTGAAATCCCTTCTCTACTAAAAATAGAAATAAAAAAGCTAGCCAGGCATCATAGCTGGTGCCAGTAGTCCCAACTATTTGGTAGGCTGAAGCAAGAAGATCTCTTGAGCCCAAAAGTTTGAAGTTGCTGTGAGCTATGACACTAGGGCAGTCTACCCAGGGAGACAGAGTGAGACTTTGACTCTTAAAAAAAAAAGTGAAATTTCCTTGGTGAGATGATCTTGGATTTTGGTGCCTGCCTTAGACTGATTATTGTATTTATTAGGACATCATCTTTCCAACTGGTTTTTTTGCAATTGGCAAGAGGAGGGACATTTGCAGAAAGAAGTTCATGTTGCTTGTGGCCCCATATTATTCCCTTTATAAACATCCCCCTGAAGTTATAATGAGAATATGTGATTCATTTTTCAAAACTTCATTTTCCCCTGTTTATGATCATACTTATTTCATTAACTAAAGTAAAAATTACTGGAAAAATTAAAGAAAAACCCCAAACTACTTTTTTTTTCCAAAAAAGGAACTTTTACAAGTATGTGGAAATTGTTTAAAAGTTTTCTAAATTATAAAAGTAAAACACATTTTATGTAACGTAAAACGGCAAATATTTTTAAAGAAAGGAAAACTGAGCATTGAAAGTTAAAGTTAAAAATTTAATTTTAAAAAGCAAACAAAACAACCCACAGATTTCTGGCTTTCAGGATTAATCCCTATTATACTTTTGTTAGGCAAAGCATGCCCTATTTTTTTCCAAAGAAAAATGTATTAACAATTCATGAGACATCACCAGAATCAGTCCTGCCCATGTAATCAAGGGATGTCTTTTAAAAGGCTGTGTGATAGAATTGGGCTCATTAATTTCCAACATCGAATCCAGTGCATACATGCTCCTGTTTGAACTCTCACCTAATTTAAGAGGATCAAATAACAACCTAAGACCATAATTAGGGGAAGTAAGCCTGAGTTTCAGACAAATTTTATCCTCTTGAGTATAAGCTAGCTGTAGCCATGAAGGATTTTTCCCTTGTGGAATGTGGTAAAGTTGGTCTGCTGTTCTGAGAATCTTCTCTCATCCTCTGGGCTCAGTCCCTCTAGGGACAGGTCCATACGAAGTGGCAGTTTTCCAGCCCAAGTTGCTTTCCCAACTTTTGGGGTGTATTCCTGTCCATTTGAGTGACCTCTTAACTCACAGGCCCCTTAATGGGTGAATAAGGTCCATCTCATCAAATCTTATGTTGAAGTCCTAACCCCCGTGCCTCAGAATGGGATTGTGTTTAGAGAGAGAAGATCTTTAAAGAGGTAAGTAAGTTAAAATGAGTGTGCCATTATCCAATATGACTAGTGTCCTTGGAAGAAGTGAAAATCTGGACACAGATACATACACACACAGAGGGACGTCCACATAAACACACAGGGAGAAGACGGTTGTCTGTAAGCCAAGGGGTGAAGCCTCGGACCAAACCAACACTTCCCATTTTATTCTGAACTTGTAGCCTTCAGGAGGGTAAGAAAATAACTTTCTATTGTTTAAGAAGCCTGTGGGACTTCGTTGGTACTTCACTGTGGCAACCCTAGCAAACTAATATGGCCTTTAATGGACTTATTCTAACACTGAATATTAAGTTCTACTAGATTAAGTCAGAGGCTGAACTAAACCTCAGGCCATGTATTATTCAAAGGCTCAGAAAATTTACATCAATCACTTCTTTCCTTTATCCTATTTAGCATTTCTTTAAAAAAACACTAATAAACACTGATTTTATGAAGGCAAAAAGTAGAAACCTAGTATACACATGTATATGTAAAAATAAAAAAAAAGAAAATAATGCATGTTAAAAAAACCACTAATATGTAGCTTATGTGATGTTTTCATAATATTAGGTATATTCTGATTGATTGTATCTCCTTAATTCTACCTGATTTTATGCCAAATAAGCAGTCACATAAAATGTATCAAATATTTCTATGAACTTTAAGAGCAAAGGACAAAAGTCTTCCTTTAGATGTTTAACCATAACATTTTTTTTATTCTTGGGGGATGTTACTGAACAATTCTCTGCTTCACTCTCTCCTCTAAAATGGGGGATAATATTAGTGCCTTTCTCATGGAATTTTTGGAGGGTCAAACGTGATTTTTATTTAGAATAGTGTTGGCACATGCTATTTATTAGATAAAGTGCTTTGGAATCAGATTGATTTTCTAAAGATTTGACAGCTCAGGAATAAGTCCTGGGTCTGTATGCACACATTTATTGTTTCTAATATACCTGTGTTGACTCAATACCAGGACACCCGAGGGAAAAGCTTGAAGGTGTGAGTTTCCTGGTTTGAGAAGGGGCGATCTGTTTCCCTTTCCTTTCCATCACTCTGAGTTGCTAGTCCTCAGGAGAGAGCTTCCAACCCTCTATAGAGACCACTGGCCCTTCTGCTGCTCTCCTTCTGAACACCGTCACTGGAGCCAGAGGCAGGGGACACTCCTGGGGAATGACTTTTGATCCCTCTGTCTCTCCCTCCTCCTTTTTGTTTCCTAAAGTCTCCAGTTTATTAACATGGAATTGAGGAAGGTCCTCTTCTCAAGGGTCTGTAAAAATTTGCTGGTCTGAGATCTTCAAATGTGTGTGGAAGCTTCTTCCTCTGCTCAGAAATGTAGCCCTGGTTTAGAGAATCCACTAGTGTAGTGTTTCTTTAAGGAGTACACAGTTTCTGGGAGAAGTACCTAGTAGCCATTCACCCCTCAGAGTTCGTTACTTAAATCAGATGATTGTCTTTCCCCCTCTGATACGGAGCTGGAGGTGAACTGGTATGTGCAGGCCGCTAAGGAGGCCAGAGGGGGAGGTCTGGGCAGCTGAGGTTGCTGGAGGGTGGAAGAGGCTGTGGGGAAGGATAAACATAGCACTGGGGACCTCGGGAGGGCAGCAGGACAGATGTGCTGCTGGCAATATGGTTTAGGGTCCCGTGGAGGCTCGTTGTTGCCTTAGTTTAACCCCCCACCCTCATTATTTATTTATGGGAGCAGAACTTGCCCCAGATACAGCGCTGTGCTGCTGGGGATGAAAGCCACCCTCCTCACCCTCATGTTGTTTTCACCTGCCTTCCCCCATCCTGGCTCAGGTCCCACCCTGCTGGGCCCGAGCCTGATCTCCTTAGTTCAGAACCTACTGGTTGTCCTACTTGGCTGGAATCAGGGTCTCACTGGGACCCCATGTGGAGACCTGTGTTCCCTCCTCTGGAATGCTGAGCCCATCCTCATCCCTTTGCCTGATTCTTCTTCAGAATCCACACAAATGTCACTTCCTTAGGAGGCTGCAGAACAAGCCATGGTATACATCAGAACTCGTGTCAGTCTCCCTGTCACCCACCAGGATGCAGGTGTCATGTGGGAAGAGCTGCCATGGAGCTAAAGCCATGCCTGACCAGCCTCCTGTGTCATGTACCTCCTGACAGTGTAGTCCAGACTGGCCCTGTGCCTTCCTCACTGGACAAGGACACATTTATCTGTGTGGCTGGTGATTAACATCTGCTCCCTGCTCTAGGCTATAAACCCCATGAGGGAAGACACACCTGTCTTTCCTCCTTGTGTCCCGAAGCCAAGTACAACATCTGACACGAGGTAAACTGCCCATACTATCTGTTCTGATAAATGAGTGAGGGCCCTTTGGAGGGCGCTTGTTATTTCCCCACATGATGTCCAAACAATGATGCTATCCTCATCTTGTAAGGAGCCATGTGTGTGAACATGAACTACAGCAATTTGGAGAAGACCATGCAATTGATCTCAGGGCCTCCCTAAAGCTCTGGCCCAGGCGATTCTTGGGGACACACAACATGGATGGGCATGTCACGGGCTGCAGTGAGCGTGGGGCTAGTTCTCCATGGCTTTGCCTCCTGGTGGTCATAGAGAATGCAGCCATGGTTTATATGTTTATAAAATCTGCTCAGAGGAACAGAAATTCATCAGCAGTAACTTTGGTCATTTCCCCTGTAATTGCAACTGCAGCTTCCTCCCATAAGGAAAGACTGTAATAACCTAAAACTTTATTTGGGCTGATTTTATAATGGCTAGCAAATGATGTAAATTTGCATTTTCTTTGGATTTTGCATAACGTTAGTGTATTCATGACTTTATATGGATGTAGCTCTAAGGCTTTAATAGACTATCTTATTTCTCATTCCTGTGGTTAGTAGAAATAGAAAGGCAAAGTCTCACATACTTTCTCAGTCTGTTGTGGAATTTTGATGATTTTAAACGAATCTGATTTTATTCTCCAAGGTGAACAACTGCCAAACCTCATTTCGGTGTATCCGATGCATGAATTCTAATGAGAACTGCTTACATGTCTGTTACTGACAAAACCAGTGTTTATGAGCATTAAGAAGCACTGGTAAGAAATCTGAGTTTTAGAGATACTTGTAATTTGGGGTGTTCTTTTCATTTTCTGAAGTTGGGAATGTCTGACTATTGAGTGTAGAGTTGGAGTTTATAAGGCTCTTTTTGTTGTTGGGGTGAGTGTTTGGGTGATGGGTATAAACTGAATGATTCATGGTCTACAGATCTAATGTTCATGGAGGAGAAATACAATCACTTAACAGAACACCAGAGACCTTGCCTCCTGGTGAAAATGGATATCATTCTACTGAAGATTTGAGCTTCACAGTCTGGCTCATCATTTTGTATTTGGGAGAGGTCAATGAAAGTAAGCCAGAAAGGTATCAGACCAGTTCCAACTCTGCCATGCCCTAATTATGTGACAATGCCAAGACATTTAAATTCCTGTGTCTTACTTCTATTTGAAAAATAGAAGTTGTAATAGCTGTTCTTACCTACCTACAGGCTTTGTGGTGGTAATGACCAAATGAGGCAATGTAGGTAAATTGCAAAGGATTGTACAAATGTAAGAAATTATTTTACTACATCATGTAATTTTCTGTTTTTTTGGTTTTTTTTTGGTGATATGTATAGGCCCATATCCTCAACCAGATTTTAAAAGATGGGCCATGACAATTAGTCAGCTTCAATTAGAGAGGCAGAGGCACTAGGGAGACATAATAATGTGTGAGATTCATAGTCACAGGCATTTAACTTCACAAAATTGCAAGAGCTGGTTGGGATCTAATCTGTGTCTGAGGCTGGAACTTGAAGTCCAGGGGGTAGGTGGTCTGGAAGGGAAGAGGGATGTAAGAGTAAGAACAATCCAGAGGTCATAATATAGCAGTTTCCAACCTTCTTGGCACCAGGGACTAGTTTCCTGGAAGACATTTTTTCCATGACCCAGAGAGGGGCTGGGAGGTGATGGCTTTGGGATGACTCAAGCACACTGCACCTTCACCTCAGATCATTGGTCCTTAGATTCTCAGCAGGAGCGCACATCCTAGATCCCTCACATGCATAGTTTACGTAGGGTTCCTGCTCCTGTGAGAATCTAATGCTGCTGCTGAGCTGACAGGAGGTGAGCTCAGGTGGTGATGGGAGTGATGGGGAGAGGCTGTAAATACAGACAAAGCTTTGCTTGCTCACCTACTCCTCACCTCCTGCTACGTGGCCTGGTTCCTTATAGGCCACAGACTACTCTTAGTATGTGGATGGGGAATTTGGGTCCACAGCTGTAGTACACACTGGAACTCATGTCAGTCTTGCTGTCATCTACTGCGATGTGTGTGTCATGTGCAAGCAGCTGGTGTCTCTTGTCATAGAGCTAAAGCCATGGCTGGCCCAGAAACTGGAGAAGCTGGTGTCCCTTGTCATGGAGCTAAAGCCATGGCTGGCCCAGAAACTGGAGAAGCTTACAGAGGGCACAGGGGATGGTGAGTGCAGCATCTGCAGTCCCAGCCTCTGTCCCATGCCAGTGGGTTAAGCCAGCAGATAAATGACATCATGCATTAACTCCAAAAGCATCTTCCTCCACCTTCTTTGAGTAAAAAGAAATATGGCCACAGCTTTGTTTCCACACTCAAAGTCTTTTGCAAAAATGTCTCTCCTGGTACATCTTGGCCTATGAAACATGCAGATGAGGTGACTACATCATTTCTGGGGCCAGTGCAAAATGTAGATGTGGAGACCTTAGTTCAAAAAGCAGGGGAACTGCTATGTCTTTTATTATGATGTTTTATTTCAGAGTAATATGAGGGTACAACTGCTCAGGTTACATTGTTGGTGTTTCTAAGGTAAAGTTCAGGTTGTAGTTGAGTCCCTCATCCAGGCTGTGTGCTGCATGCCCTTATATTATTTGCCATTTGATTTCACATGCCCTAAGGTGTGGGATAGTCTTATGGGGTGAATGCAAGCCCCTTGGGTCTTGCTCCATGACTCAGAACTCAGTGTGTGGCTGTCTCCAGTCTGCCATGTCCTACAGAACAGTCAACATGGGTGGAAGGGAACAATCTCAGGGAAGTGGAGACACAGTAAGGGTTAGGACTACACACACGCGAAGGCTTCAGCAACCCACTGAAATCCATGTATAAAACACTAATTCAAAGATGAAATTAATAAGGATTTCTACAATGAGCATTAAACTCCAAGCACAAGGCCCTGCTGCTGAGAACAGAGCTCTGAGCCATTGCACTTTCTGCATTTCCATCAAGCCAGCCCTACAGGCCAGAAGGGAATTCTGGGAAAGACAGTTCAATCAAACCAAGAAGACATATAAAGACAACACACTGTGCTCACTGCCTACTGCCTGCATTTTTTAAAAAAAGTTATCACTATATTTTGAAGACAGAAGGCTATGAATGCAGCCTTTCTATCTTTCTGGCAGCCTGGCAGACAGACACTGTGCCATATTATGACATTGCCACCAGTGTTTCCCAACCACCATGTTCCCTAGGACCAAGACTTTTGATGTGACATTGAAAAAGCCATACAACTATTCACCTGCGTCAGTCCTTTATAACTGGTTTCAATTTACAATCGAATTCCACAGGCATAATTGTATGACCAAATCTTTCATTTTTATAACACAGTCATTGAGGTTTCCCAGATGGGATGTCACAAGATGCACGTCCAGCATCTCGCTGGAGAACAGAGCCCTCTGGGGACCGCCGTACACCTCCCTGTCTCACTGGGTATAGAGGAATGCAAGGCCCCAGTCACTCTCTATCCGGCCATCTCTCAAGGCTGTGTTTACATCTGGGAACCTTAAGAGATAGGGAAATTTCTTCTGTGACAAGGAGTAGGTTAAAGCAGTGGCTTCCCCAAGCTTAGTGTTTATATTAGTGTGCCAGGGCTATTATAACAAAGTTCCACAACCTGGTGCTTAAATGATGGAAATTTATTTTCTTGTAGTCCTGAAGGCTAGAAGTCTATGACCAAGGTGTGGGCAAAGTTGGTATCTTCTGAGTCCTTTCTCCTTGACTTGTCTTCTCCCTTCTTCCTTTGACCCATCTGTGTCCAGATTTCTTCTTCATCAGTGATGCTGTGTTAGGGCCACCCTAATGACCCCATTTTTACCTTAATTATAATATTAACACCTCTTTAAAGACCCTATATACAAACACAGTCACATTCTGAGGAACTGGGGGTTACGGCTTCAATATATGAATTTTAAGGGCACACAGTTCAATCCACAAGTGTTCCTTCCTATAACACAACTCACTGCCCTCCATGTCATGACCATGGGATGTGGGGGTTAAGAAAAACTAACTCAATTGGGCTGTGCTGTGAGTGATAAAACTTTTGTTTCTGATCCAGGTGTTTTGTATTTTCTTCTAGCATTGAGAAAACAGAAACAGGCCAAATCACAGGTCCTCAAACTTTTTAAACAGGGGGCCCGTTCACCGTCCCTCAGACCATTGGAGGGCCAGACTGCGGGCCCCAGGATGAGTTGGCTGCTAAGCAGGACAGGAAGCGGTGGCAAAAACACCTGGCAGGCCAGATACATGTCCTAGGCAGGCTGCATGTGGCCTGCAGGCTATAGTTTGAGGATGCCTGGGCTAAATCATTAGATTATAAATAGGGTAAAATATAATCCCAGACCTGAGCTACCTTGCATATGGTATCAAAAACAAATTATTTCCAATAGTTTCTCTCGTGGATCTAGATGTAACAGTGGGAGTGATTTTGAAACTACCCTCCATATTAGGGAATGACTAATAAGTTCTGTTTTATGCCTTCTTTTCAGGGTCCCTCAGTCATCCATTCCTACATAAGGTCTTCATGCTTTTGCTTTGTCTTTATGGAGAGTCCCTGTGTCCAGGGCCCCTGTGCGTATGCACAGATGGTGAGCTGCTGCTGTGTTCCAGCAGAGAGTGGCCTCTCCTGCACTTCCCGCCTCCTTCCCATGGCAGAAGAGTTTCTTCCCTCACTGGTTACCCACCCTCCCTTCTTGTCTCCTGAATTGTTACTCCCCCTCATCTCTGCCCCCCTGTGGTTTATCTAGTTTCTGAGACAGGAAAACTGGCTTTGCAAGCAGGAATAATAGACTCTTCACCTTGCACTTGGGGCAGCAGTTGCTTTGAATATTTGTTTTGGCCTTTGTGGAGGAGAAATAGTCTTCAGAGGGTTTGTAAAAGAAAAGGGGAGGAGGGACGTGCACAAGGACAACCAGATAAATATCTCCAGCTATGATCCGCTGTGCACCTCTGACAGCCTCGGGTTTGGCTAAAATGGAAACAATAGCTGCCAGTGGAAATGTGTTCCTAGTACAGCTAGAGACAAGGTCAGTCCATGGCAAGAAATGCTTGTTCTGGAATATTTACAAAGTGCACCTGAAAGAGAAACTTCAGCTCAGATTCAAGGATGCTGAGATCAGATTATGGGCCTCTTGGAGAAAGTGTTATTAAAAAACGACCAGCTAGAATACAGAAGCTGTTGCAGAAGGCCTTATTCTGTGGAGTGTTCATAGTAATAATTGGAAATGGTGAAGAAATGAAGAAAGCATGACCCAGTCACAGAGCTTTGTCCTGTGGGTTGGGTGAGTACCAGTTTGGGAGCCGCCTCCACCCCTACGCCCTGTCAATGGTAGTTTGACTCTGGTTGTGATTGAGCCTGACACGAGGGCTTAAGTCAGCATCTCTGGGGTGACTGCGTCTCCATGGACCATATGCCCCGTGGAGGGCACCCGGGTTGTACAGCAAGGGCTGCTGCTTCGTTGAGAAGCTTCCCCAGGCAGAGTTAGGGAAGGGTCGGAATCCTTCTGAGGAGGGCAGGTAGAAACATCCTACATTCACAATTTAATTCTTCCTCTCACTCCCTGAATTGTGACTTCCAAATTCATATGCTGAAGTCCTGAGCCCCAGGCTTCAGAATGTGATTGTATTTGGAGATAGGACTTTTAAAGAGATAATTAAGTTAAATGAGGTCATGAAGTGGCCCTCATCCAGTGTGACTGTTCACAGACAAGAACAGAGGTAGACCAGGTCAGGAAGAAAGAAGGCCAGCCAAGGAGAGAGGCCTCAGAAAATGCCGACCCGGCCTACACCGGGATCTCAAAGTTGTAGCCTCCAGGACTTGCGAGAAAATGAATTTCTGCCATTGAGCCACTCAGTCTGTGGTACGCTGTTGTGGCAGCCCTAGTGCACTAAAATACCCACCTGCCCTGTGCACTCCAAATGCACAAAATGATGAAATAGAGCAAAACAAACTAAAAATATTTAGTAATATTTAACTAAATATACAAACAAGAAACAGGAGCTTTAGCGATATTAAACTAAATATCTCAATGAATGAGATCCGTGAAATAGTCTGAGGGGCTAAGGCCGTGTGTCTGCTGGACATCAAGTCAGGGAGCAGGCGAAGATCACGGACGTGAATCTGACATTTGAAGGGGTGGGAATGAAAATGACTTTTTCAGCTCAGGTGGGGACCAGAGTCAGCCTCACTCCTTGCTAAGCTGATTCACTGGCCTATGAAGAACAGTGGTTAACGGGAACTGTTCCCGCTACTACCTTCTGCTAATTACTGCATGAGTGGGAGAGGGACGCACCACACATTGTCTTGAGATTGGCACTTGGGTCAGAATGTTCTGCTTAGCTCTATAGCAGCTCCAGTGTCATTGAGGAACAAGAGCTTTAAAGTCCCCAAGACTCTTAGTTCTAGACTAGGTGGTCCTGGGAGTGGGACCTGGGTGGAGATGACTGCAAAGCTCTTCAATAGGTGACAAGGAGGGAGACAGAGGGACAAAGAGCATTGCTCCCTCAAGGAGAATCTGCCAACCACAATTCCAAAGCATGTAATTAACACCTGAACTGGCCATGGCACTGTGGCTCCCCCTGTAATCCTGGCAGTCTGGGAGGCTGAGGTGGGAAGATCACTCGAGCTCAGGAGTTTGAGACCAGTCTGAGCAAGAGTGAGACTTTATCTCTACTAAAAATAGAAAAACCAGCCAGGCATTGTGGTGGGCACCTAGAGTCCCAGTTACTTGGGAGGCTGAGGCAATAGGATCACTTGAACCCAGGAGTTTGAAGTTGTTGTGAGCTACCAAGATGCCATGGCATTCTACCCAGGGCGATGAGTCTCAAAAAGAACAAACAAAAAACCCCACACCTGACCCAATAGCCTGTATATTCAAGAATTGGAAGATTCTCTTAGTTCCTTTACTGCCTCTTGGGGTTCATGCACGACAGTTTTCCACTCACAGTTTCAACCTTGTAGTCTGCTGGCAAGGTGAGAACTTAGGGAAATAGCTTACGGAGTTCTCCGTCTGCCACCTTACAGAGCTCCTTACTGCTCTGGCAAGAGGGAAGCATCTTTGCTGGAGCCTCATTTAAAACTTATCAGTCCCATTCCTTTCAGGATGCTACTGTAGACACCCGAAGACTCATTTCCTTGTAACTAGGCTTGACAAAGAATCTTCTGACTTTGATAGCTTTTTAAGGTATTTTTTTTTCCCAAACAGTAATCAGATACACAAATAGGAATTATTGGAAATGCTGTGCTGTTGTCAAGAGCTTTATCTGAGCCAAGTGACATATGGTGATAAACACAGTCTTCTATGGCTAAGTATCACGTATATACCTAAAGCAGTGGAGGCAGAAGTATTGTCCTTGGCGTTGAATTCCCTGTGAGTGCATGGCTTGTGAGCTCCTGGGGTGGATGCAAGACGGATTTGAAATGAGATGCAGTCTCCACCTCAGTGAAGGGCTGGTGTCCCAGGCAGGACCACCTGTGGGTTGAGAGGACTCCTTTTGCCTCTCCAGACTGAGGTCTCTCCATGGCCCTTTTTTTCTAGATTCACTCCTTATTTTACTCCTTAAGAGGAAGTGCAGAAAGTGAATTCAAACAGAGAATTTCACATTAAGGCCTAGAATGGAGCTGGATTAAGTGGCTCACTCCATAATAATGATGTTTCCAGTGGAGAGTTGATATCCAGATTTTTTTCTTTGGATGACAGAAAAATGCCAACCCCAAATTTACAAACAGGCACGCCTTTTAGAATGGAGATTGTAAGTATTTTCAGAAGCCTGACTTTTTGATATGTGAAAAGCCACTCGAGTCAACACTTTTACTCAGACAAATGTAAAGCAAATGCCTTTTTTCTTTTCTGATTTTGGGGAAAACTTGAATGCTTTCATGTAATATATAAGAAGACAGATGCTTCAGCTATTGAATGTTTTGTTTTATAATTGGCAAAATTTTACCTCTGGAGAATTAGGTATATTTTTCTCCGAAATTTGGAGTTAGACTCCCCTATACTTGAAATCATAAATTTTGAGAGGTGGAGGAGGTGCATGTGTGTATGTGAGTTTGTGTTTCATTGTATGTGTGTGTTATTCAATCACTTGCTTGCAGCAAACCGGAAAGGGAACCCTTGATCATGGCAAAGGTGTGTACAGGCTCTTCTTTGTACCCAGCATTGGAAGTGAGATCAAGAGGTTGACTAAGATGGTATAAAACATTCTGAGCTGGATAGATGGGTTCCCACATGGTGCTAGCTCAGATTAGCCAAGCCACAATTGCAAAATAATGTTCTCCAACTTACAGATTCCTGTAGAGTTTCTGGCATAGCCTTTGGTGCCAGATGAAAAGTCTGGACAAATACACAGCCTCAAGTGAATGGCTACTCCCAAAGCCAAACACCCTAAGAAAAATAAGGCAGCCTTGGAGTTGGAGGAAAAAAAGGATGCTGTTTTCTTTCCAAGGCCAGTGAACAGTTGGGCCCTACCTCTGAAGCATGGAGATTGATGAGCATGGAGACAGGGTGGGAGCCAGACAGGGGACTGACCCAGTAAGAGTCTCTGAGGTCATACTTGGACCTTTGGACTCTTCGGGTAATTAATTCTAGCAAGAATCGTTGGGTTGCTCTGGTACACTTCTGTTATCTTTTAGTCTTCAATAAAGTCTTATTAAAAGTTGCCAGCTGATCTCTGGGGACTGGGGAGTCCTGGTCCATGTCCCAGAAGCACTGACAGGATAGAAATCATTTCCCTCCTCCTTGAGGCTGGGGTGGAAGAGTGGAGCTCAGCAAAGAAGCCTCATGTTAGGGTGTGGTTTGGAAAGACCACACCATCTCAGGATGACAAGGAAGCTCTGGAAGAGGAAGTTGGGACTTTTGGTAGGGAAGAAATTAGTGAGTATTCTTGGAATCTGTTAAGTAGACCTAGGCCTAGATTCCAGGAACTGGAATAATGGAAATTTATGTCATAGAAATTTGGGAATACAGAAAAAGATGTGTAACCTTATTTCCTAGTCACAACTAGTGAGAAAGGACAAGGTTACATCTACTTTTCAATTTAGAATCTCATCCTTAGGTCTTCCAAGGGAGAGGGGTGCTTCTTTGTAGAAGGAGGCTGAGGCCCTTCTGCTTGTTCCATTTGCCTAGAAAAGAGAAAAGTTGTAAAAAGGAAGAGGATGCACAGTGTGAGAGGGGAGCACTTTTCATACCTTATTTTCCTCCCACTGAGACTTTAGCTCCTAGCTTTCCTTAGCTGTGATACAGTGATACAGTTGAATCTTCTACCCATTTTAGAGCTCTTTCTCCACAGGTGACATGAACTGGCTAATGTCGGGCAGCATGACCACTACCCTCCCCAATTCACTCTATTACTGCTGCTCTTGGCCCTACAGCCCCCCACGTCTGCCCATGGTCTGTCTCAGCTGCATTCTGTCTACCAGAGCTAGGCACCCCTCTGCACCATGGGCACAGGGATTGCCATAGGCTTACATCAAAGATTAAGTCATGACCAATCTTATTGCCTCCAAAATACAAAATTTAAAAAAGCAACCAAGCAAAAAGCAAACAAAAAAACCCCCTTAAAAAATGAAAATTAATAAATCTTGAATTAAGATTCCCTAAGTCTTCTTTCATTGTTACATGTACGATTAATGTGGGGCATGGCTGGACTCAAAAACATTTATTGTTGGGTGAGGTGGGTGTGGCTTCCCAAACTGAGGGCTCCTGGACCCCAGGAGAGTCTTACAATGGGAGCCAATTTCCTCTGTCTCACTCTAAACTCTCACCTCTTCTTGGATCTTCTTCAAATTTTCCTGTCTCCTTCCACCACCCAGGTTTTTCCAGCTAATGTTAACAGCTGACATATCATCCCACAGAAAAATTATATAATAAAAGCTTGAGGAAGAAAGAAATGCATTTCCTTCCCAAGGCCAAGTCCCTGGTGCTGAGACCACTCGTCCTTGCCATCTGGCCCGGGGTGAAGCAGGTGTTCTGTTGAAAGGGAAGCAACTCAGGCCAGGGAGAGAAGTGAGAGGCTGCAGGGCTGCTTTCTTCCCAGCCAGGCCCCAGTGGGCAGGATCCTTTCTTAGGCTGCACCTGCACCTTCCATCTAGCCCAACCTGGGGTCACTAGAGATTTGGAGCAACTGGTTGCTATTTGCTTGGTCCTTGGGGGTTGAACTTTCCCTGATGCCAAGAAGGTATTTTCCTTTTCCTGATCATGGAGGGGCTGATTCTAAATATGTCCCTGGATAAGAAGTTTCCCAATTAAAATAATGACGCTTTATCATCAGTTCTGTAGCTGTGCAGTTGCAGTGTTAGGTGTATGCAGTACATGGAACAGATGGGACTTGGAAACCGGCACTTCCTAGTCAATGTGTCTGCCATTCTGTGTAGCTCCCAGGTTCAGGAAGTGGAATCTCAAGGCTCCGTGGGGGAGGTGAGCCTACATGCTGAAGGATGCAAGGTGTGAAACATGAGCCACGGGCCAAGCCTGGCAGGGTGGCAGTTCCTGGCAGTAGACTGTTAAAGCCAATAAGCTTAATCTAAAGTACTTGAACCCATCCAGTACTGTGTCAACACCATCATTCCAAGTATAGGGTGCTAATGCCAAAGGTTGATCATGGTCTCTCTGCATGGCCTCCCCCCAGCCATGGCCTGATTTTATTGCCCATTTCTGTTAGGTCCTAACACTATTAGGAGGTCAGAATCTGATGCTGTTGTTATAAAGGTCTCTAAAGATCATCTGCAGATTTGGACCTCAGATGATCGGAATTATGGCCACTAATTAGTTGAAGGATTTGGGGCAAAACTCTTAATCCTTCTGTGTATAAATTTCCCAAGCAGAAAAAGTGAGCATAATAACCGTGTATATCTCACAGAATTGTGTAAGAGTGAAATGGAGTAAAATAGGAATGTGGAAGTAAATGTCACAACTTCCTGTGCCAGGGAGCTGAGGTCAAGTAAGAAAATTGTGAACTTAGAGCTTGAAGCCCAGGGTTCTAGTTTGTGCTTTGCCATTTACTAATTGTTGTTCTTGGGGCTTTCATCTAGCTAGCGCTCTGGTGTTTCAAGAGCACAATCATCATATTCTTCAGAAGTGTTGCACGGGTTAAATGAGATCCTGTATATGAAAAGAGCTTTGTCAACTACCAAGTGATATACACATGTTAGCACAAATGTTAGTTATCAAGTAGTAATCAGTTTGGTGCCTTGCTATTTCCAAGCTAGTTAGCTGGCTTCCTTTTTTTATTCAAAATTCTGGCTCTTAAAGTCATGATAGGTCTCAGATTTGTTGGACGCTGAATTCATAAGGCTGGACTCTTAACATTTCCCCTCCCACACCAGGCAGGAGAGGAGGCAGGACAGCCTCCCTGGTTGCCCTCTCTATTCCCAGGCCCTCTTCCTCTCTCCTCGGCTGTGCAGCACATTCCGTCACTGCCCCTTTCAGCTGTTTGTGCAACTGGAGGTTTGAAGGTGGGTTCCAAGGGTGGCCCAGGTGCCACTCACAAGGGAGTGCCATGTTTGGCAATGGCTGCTTGGATTAAGGGGGTTCTGCCAGAGCAATTGACTAGAGCCTCCTGCAACCTGCCTGTAGTCCGGCTGTGCACAAAATAGGGAATCAGATTTAAGGTGTTTATACAAACCTCAGGGGCTGCAGGCCTGTTGGATTCTCGGCAGGAAGGAGCCATGATTTGCAGTCCATGTTATGGGACACGAAACCTCAGAGTCCTCTGGGTGCCCTGGAATGGCTCTGCTGGAGGGGAGTGAGGCACTGAGCGGGCTCTCCCTGCTTCCTCTTCCTTCCCCATTCTCCTCCAGCTCATCTGAAGCCTTGCTGTTGCCATGAACAATGTAGGGCGGGAAGCTCAAAATCGCTGCTCCTGCCGTTTTTCCTTTTCACCTGGCTTTGCTGCTTTGGGATTTGAATGCTGCTGAATTTCAGTTCCAGATTGTAAGGGCTGCAAATGGGCTGAGAACCTTGTTCTCAGATCCGAGAGGCAAAGCTCAACAAGACAACTGCCTCTTCCATCTTTCCATCTGTTTAGCTCCACAACACTTCCACAGAAGGACGTTGCAGCCAGTTGGGGAAAAACAAAAACCAAAAAACCAAAAAAACAATCAAACCACTATTTGTCTACATGTTAAAATCTGAGAGCCCCAGCAGCTTCAGGAAAAATATTCCCTTATTTCAGATCAACTGTTGATAAACTGGTGGTCATGTTAATAGAGTCATGGGCCATGTGCAGTAAGGGAAAGTCAGAAATAAACAAATAAAAGTAGACATTTCCCAACGAGAGATGGATATTGAATATATCTGTGTGACTTGAGCAGGAGCATAAAGGAAGCAGGTTCTCTTGCCTCCTCTCTTGCTGAAGGCTGGAATGAATCCCAGAGGGAGTGAGACTGAACCGGCTCTTCTGCTTATATGCTGTATTACGAGTGGCGTGGCCAGAGTGGGTAGCATCACAGGAGGCCGGTCAGCTGCCTGTGGTTGAATGTGTTTCGGGTATAGTTTTATGTCCAATCATGTAAATATCTTAAATAATAAATGCTGAAAACAACCAAACAAAAAAAATACTAGGAAACAAGATGGGAATGAGAAGCTGAAAGATTCACAGGCTTACTGCAAACCAGGAAGGGAGGCAAGGCGTTGCACAAGGAGGCCATTGCACTAGGAGAGCGTTCTCTTCCTCTTTCCTTCCTGGGTGCTGTTTTTCAATGCATTCAATGTGATTTTATAGAAGAAATGTATTGATCTTTTCTCTTTGGTCCTTGTTCCTCTCCTTTCCTCCCCAAACTGTGAGTCTCTGCAGAGGCTCTTAGGGGGCCACTCAGCATCGGGAAGATCTGACTTGTTGCCTCAGTTGGGCAGCTGCAGGCACCATGGGGAGCTGGACAAGTAGAGGCCGAGGTATTGTAGGGGAAGCTGATTCCATTCACTCCTCCTGGAGGGATGTTCTTGGAGTAAGAAATGGGAGTGGCAAGGGGTTTAGATATTAAAAGGTGTCTGCAGAACAGTTGCCCCGGTCTCTTGGGTTGGACACATTTCCCTCATGACAGGCAGTGAGTCAGAGCTGCCGTCCGTGCAGGTGTGAGTCAAAGAGCTCCCTTTTTTCTCTGTTGCTAACAGATAGAACAGAGAAAGCCAAGGACAGCTTGTTCTCCCCAGTTCTTTCTGCAAAAGAAAGAAGAGTGAAAAAAAAAAGAGCATTTTCTTCCTGTTATTGAATGTCCTAAATCTGGTGATAAAAGCAATGAAATTTCAGGTACGGCTGCTGGCAAGGGGACAGCACAGAGACCCAGAACTCCCTTGGATGCTGCAGCCCTGCTGTCCAGAAAAGGGGCACAGTGGTAACTTTTGTGGGGTCATAATATGACCTTTCTTATCTTCAGTAAATGGCAGAGGGCAGTGCCCAGTACTGGAACAGAGAGGCCATGAGAACAGGGTAGGACCTAGCGTGGTATAAAGCATTTAGCCTGGTTGTGCAAAAGGAGGGTGGTGTTGATGAAAGGCGCCGCCTCCAGCTTGCAGGACTACGGATTCCATTCAGATCTGAGTAACTGGAAAGAGATGTCTTGGTGAGGTCATCAAACTATCAGCACCATTGTCACCATCAGAATTACTCTTTGTATAAAGAGCTCTCTACGGTTGTTCTGTGACAACTACTGTCCTAAATGTTTAAGCATATTACTTCACTTTTCACAAATGTAGAAGCTGAAGCATACAGCATTTCAATCCCAGTTCTTAAGGACCACCTGCTGGTCCCTTTTGCTACGTGAAATGCGACCTCTGAAGTCAGGCTGTATAACCTTAATCGAAAGAGGGAATTGAGAGGCTTCCTTTGTGATGGATTTAGAACTTTCCAAGTCTCAAATTCCAAGTAAATTGCTACCATTTACTTATGTTCAGAAGTATGGAAGCAGAGCCCCCTGGTCTGGGCCTGCACTCTGTGAGTCAGGTGTATTATGGGATAACCTGCTGAAGGAGTGTAGAGACCCACCTCTGTGTCTAACTTACTACCAAGGACACAGTGAGAGCCGGGAGACAGGAGATCTCTGCGTTCTAGCTGTCTGACTTCTGCCTCTTACTTCCATTCAGAATGGAAGTTTGTGTCTCCACAGATCCTGTTGGTTCTTGCCTCACTGTGCCTCTCTCTCTATTGGCTGTGAGTCAATGTAGCCAGAGAACCATGTGGTTCTCATGTCAGTGTTCAGTCTTCTTGTGGCAAGATGAATTGCTCTCCCAGGAGTGGCACAGTGCTAGAATGCTTCAACCCTGCCGTTAGCTGGGTGGCTATGACCTGCTCGGAGCCTCACTCTCACTGTTTTACATGGCTGGAGAGGACACCCTTGTGCTTGTACAACTGGGATTGTCATTTCTCTCCCTCCTGTGTTGTTTCTTTCAGCCCAACGTAAGAACCATCTTTATCCTTAACAATTCCTTGCCTTGGCCCTCATTTATTTTGATATTAACACAGCTATACCAGCTTTCCTTTGATTTGTATTTCCCTAATATAGCACTCTTCATTTTTAAAATTTCAGTGTTTCTTGATCTAATGACAAATGGGTCTGTTCTAAAAAAACAGAGGATAATCTTGTTCTTTTATTCCAATCTAGCAGTTGTTTTCAATAGCCACGGTTAGGCTACTTAGTACTGACAGATTTTGATATATTTCAATCATATATGTATACTTTGTGTGTTTCCTGCCTGTCCTGTTTTCCTTTTCTTCTTGACATCTGTTATATTAACTTGACTTGATTACCTCTGCCACCTTAGAAGCTATATGGTCTAGTCCCATTCTTACAAGGGTGTTAGAGCAACCTTCTACGTTTAGGCCTCTCCTTATATTGTAGGTTATTTTTTCTAATATTGTAGGGCATCGTATTTCCTCTTATTTTATTAGTCAGGGTTCTCAGAGAAATAGAACCAATAGGATTTGTGTGTTTACATGTGTATATGTGTGTGTGTTCTCTCTGCCTCCTCCCCATACATATGTCGGCCTCTACCACTCTGTAAACCAACTTCTTACAATTCTCTTTCTTTTTCTCTCTGAAGTCCAAAATCTACAGTGTAGGCCAGCAGGCTGGTGACCTGGAGAAGGGTTGCAGCTTGAGTAGTGGGAGGCAGTCTACTGGCAGAAGGTGCTCTGCTTTGAGGGAAGTTAGTCTTTTTCTTTTAAGTCCTTCAAATGATTGGATGAGGCCCACCCACACTGTGGAGGGCGATTTACATAATTCAAATGTTAATCCCATCCCCTCCCCCAACAAAAATACCATCATAGAAACATCTGCGAAGTTTGTTAGGGTATCTGGGATCTGTGGCCAAGCCAAGTTGATGCATAAAAGTAACCATCACAATTACCCATATTAGCTATTATTGTTTCTGTTATTTTGTATAGTCAGAAATTTCTTTAGATTTATCGACATATTTATTATTTTTTCTTGCATCTAACTCACCTTTCTTTTTTTTAGACTCAAAGTACTGACAGAAAGTATTAACGCTACAATTTTATGTGCAGATAAGCTATTGAGAGTTAGCTGCTATGTGAAGACATTTTAGCAGACATTTCAGAAAGTTTACCGCTACCAAAACTACTAAAGGTTTACTGCAAAACTAAGTGTTTTGAAATTTATTCTGGATCTTCACATTTTTACTTTGTTAAAAGAAGTCTATCCCTCCCTCCCTTCTTCTGTTCCTCCCTTCCTTCCTTTCTTCTTGGGAGTTCATCCATTTTTTCCTCTCTCACTGCTGTATTGAGATCTCTAGGTTTTTGGTATTATGTGGTTTCACTAAAATAAGTCTAGAGATGGACATTTTATTCATTGTACTTTGAAATCATTGTGCTTATTATATCCAAAAATCATATTTTTGATCAATTCTGAGGAATTTTCAGATGCTATTTAGAATATTTTCTCTCCACTCATTCTCTTTAAGATCAATTATGGTGAAACTTCTCATTCTTCATGATTATTAACGTCTCCTTCGTGTTTTCTATCTCTTTATCTTTCTGCACCGCCTGTGGAATTATTTTCTCATAACTATTTTTAGTTCCATAATTCTTTCTTTGAATATGATCCATTGGCAATTTGAACCAATGATTTAGCTTTTAACTGGAATACTTTTATTTTTACCTTCTAGAAGT
The DNA here is from genome assembly GCA_963574575.1 of Galagoides demidoff. NCBI lineage: Eukaryota > Metazoa > Chordata > Mammalia > Primates > Galagidae > Galagoides > Galagoides demidoff. The sequence goes on from CAUYQV010109534.1 coordinate 63,402, forward strand.
CCTATTTTTTATTCGATTCTACCCATTCTTTTGAGATATTTTGTAGATTTTTCTTGCTTTTAATTTCATTTTCATGTCTTTATCCCTTTAAACACATTATAGTTTCTTTCAAATAGTTCTAAAGTCAAGAGTTCTGGGAGTATAATACTGCTCTTTTGTTGAGCCTCCTTCTGTGGTTCATTCTAAATTGTTTTTGTCAGTGTTTTATAATTTTGGATGGCAGGAAATCCTGCCAGGCTTTTGCTTGAGGACTTTTTATCTGGCCTTTGTTGAAAGTCTGTCTTGCAGGAGTGGTTCTGTGTCTGTTTATGCCAGGTGTCCCAGGAGTATTATCATCTCTGGATCTATTTATATGTTATTTCTCACATGGAAGATTCTGGACGGGGCAGGAAGTATAGTTTGAACCCTAAACCCAAGTGTGACATGCCTGTGGTTACTCAAGTTCAGGGAAGACTATTTTACCCACTTAGATCCCAGGCCAAAATAGATAAGCTTGCTTCTCATTTCCCTGGGCTAGTGGAAGGATGCTTTCTAAAACATACTTTGACTGTATAGCTCTTCCAACTCTATGGGAAGGTCTTAATCTCACCTCCCTTCCTGTCCCAACACAGGTGTTAAACTTAAGCCCTTTGCATTCCTGAGGTTGGAAAATCATTCCAAGGATCACCACTCCTGGTTTTACTATGTCCTTCCACTTTTGCCTCTAAGGATTTCCTTCACCTTTTTCGTGGAATCAGACATGTATTTAAAAAGTTTTTCTATATAAAGCAGGATTGTTTGGTGGTTATTTGGTCATGTAATATGGCTAGAAAAAGAATTATGGATTATTTTCTGAGGCTACTATAAGGACTTTCTGTTGTCTGATGGAGCAGGATTATGTCCTGTGTTTCAGTGCTCCAGAACCCATGCCCTTTTTCCTGTATCTTGCCACACAAACGCAGGTCTGTCTGTCCCTCTGCTTCTACCTTGGTCTTTATTTTTATTTCTTTTTTTTTTTTTCCTCAAGTATTTCATAGTTTTCTCCAATAACTGGCTGGTCTTTTTTCTCTTCTTGTAGAGTCCATTTATCTTTTTCACGTCAACAAGTTCACATAGGGCTCCCAGCCAGGAGAGTGAATCTCCCAGGAGCTCTTAGAGTTACTTTCTGCCAGAGCGGCCTTTCTCCTGCTCTTTTTTCTGTGATTCCTAAAGGTGAGTTGAGCACAGTCCCCGATGATGTCCCTCCTCAAGTTACTGAAGGACAGTGACTATGACCAATTCAGTGAACAGCACAGGGAGTACGAAGGAGGTGCTGTTTGACGTGAATATATTACTCAATGGCAAGAGAAGAGACAAAGTCACGGTAGAAATCAATGTTTAGGTCACTTGTTGCAAAATGCATTTCTATGGGATCTTCAAGGAATACCTGGCTTCTTTCGGGATCACACTGTTCAGAAACTGAGCGAGTACAGAAGCCACTGGGGAAATTAGTGAATTCCCTAAGTTTTGGCAGAGAGGACAGTTCTGTTGCAATCTTTACTTTTACTATGTTAAACGTCAGGAACGACTTTGTATGTGCTGAGCTCTTCTTCTGTTTGCCAAGAGAAAAGTTTCACAAGCAGGGCAGATGCATATCTACTAATTTATAGGCAAGAGGTTAAAAAGCTCAGGGACTGTTATGTCTAAAGCTCATGTTGTAAATTTGAGAGATAAGTTATCAGTTCCTATAAAATAGGAACATATCTAGCACAGTCAAGTTCTGATTCTATTCTCTGCCTCCACTTCTTGATGCGTTCCCCAGTCACTTCTTTCTATAGTAGCTGATGGGAAATTTTGTTCCAAGTATTTCTCGAATTCTATTTTTGTAAACATCCATGCTCATTCTCCAAATCCTTCCATCTTTTCTGTTTAAATTACTTACTGCTAAGTATCCTCCAGGGTCTGTCCTTCTGTTCTCCTCCCTCCTCTTTTAGTATGAGAAACCCTGAGTTTAGCTCGGCGTGTGTCCCTATGACCAGAGCTGTATTTCTCACCTCTTTTGAGGCTGAATGTGGCCAATGGGATGTGAGCGTAGGTGACCTAGGCAGCTTCTGGTTCATGACCACACAGGGGGTCCTAGACACAAAGGGTCCTCAGAGGTCTTGAGAAAGAGCACAGAGAAAAAGAGGAAAGAAAGTCTTAGGATATAGGAGAGGAGAAAGGGCTTTACAGAGTCTTTTATAGAAGAAGAGAAAGAATTTTACAGAGATTTTTGATGTGTATTTATATACTTTTTAATATTTTACATACTTTTATGTAGTATTTCCTTTTATATATTTCTATATAAAAGAAATTATGTATCATTTCATCTTCCATAGGAAGGCAATTATAGTATGATATGGTAAGGTCAATAATACATGTATGAACCAATGCTTGGGTTCATAGTTACAGCGGGGTGGAGGTCAGCCCAGATTGTGAGGCTAAGGAAAGCTTTCTGGAGAATGAGCTTAGCCTTGAGGACTGAATAAACTTATCCTGGAGGTGTACTCAAGCAATCAGAGGAGGGGAAAGTGCTTCAGGTTGAAGGGACAGCATGGGCAGTACTTTGGCAGCCTAAGACAAGGTGGAGAGTGCTGAGAACCGCAAGTGATGCATTATGATGGGAACACAGGGTAAGAGTAGGGGAGTGGAAAGCGATGGTGTCGGACAGGGCCGGGGCGCTGCATGCCATGCTGAGGGATTTAAGCTCTGTACGAAGTCTGTGAAGCTGGAAAGATTTTCAGCGAGGAGGTGACATGATCGGATCTACATTAGACAATGTCCATTCTGAGCTCATTTTTAGCCTTGTGGAGAATGTATTGAAGAACCCCCCCAAAGACTAGAAGAAGAATTTAAAAGATTTTGTTGCAAACTATTTTTAAGAGAAGGTTGTATCTTCATGAGAAAAAAAAAAAAAAAAGCTTTGTTCATTAGATTCACCAAGGAGAGAACAAGGTGGCTGTAATGGTTTATGTCTGCAGTCTTTTCCCCAGACACGTGGGGAGCTTGATAGCATTCTGCTGCATAATCAGAATCAACAACTTTCTGCCACCTTTTCCAGTTTATTTCACCAAAGCTATCCCTTTTCCATTCTGTGTTATGGATTTCTTGATAAACTGCAGCCAAGTGTCTCAATTTCTTCATCCCTTTTAAGAAGCGAGGACTTTAATGTGACCTTATACATGCCTCTCTCAAAGGCATTTGGAGGGGAATTGGGAAGGGTTTTCCTGTCTTTCTTAATTTACTGGTTGCCATTATTGATGCTAGTTCATGTGCCCAGGCCCTAAGTTGTCAGTTAAATACTTAATTCCAAGATTGTCTCCTATTCCTCCCCAAATGAATCAATCAAGTATCTTATTTTGCCTTGGAAATAAATAAGGAGGTCACAGCTCTGTACATGGGGTGATAATTTGCTGAGTATGTTTTCTTTAACTAGAAAGATTTTTAGGGTATGGAGGGAGGACACTTCTTGAAATCTCTCTTGGCATTGTGTGAGCAGTGGTATTGCTCTGATTTATTGAATGTCACAGTTCTATAAGGGAACAAAGAACTCCGTTAGGTGGATATAATCCGGGCCTATTGCCAAATTGCTTTCTGTGCTTGATATGAAAATCAATGAATAGAGTAGATGTGCAGTATAAACAATGGCAATGTGTCCCATTTTGGTCACTAGCTATATAGTCTGTTGTGAGTGTATCAGGGAAAATCCTGCCTGTGATGCACTTGCAGAAGTACAAGGTTAGTCAACAACATTTTTGATGCATGTTGACTGGCATTAAGTACGAAAATGTCACTGAATTTTTTTTTTCCTTGCAGAGAAATAGTCTCTAGACTCATAATTTTGGAACATGACTTTGGTCGTTTTCTGAACCTCTGCATACAGGAGGTAGTTAGGCTGAATGATCACCCTGGTACTCATCATACACCTAGTCACACAGCTGTCTCTATACAGGAATACAACCTACGGACGCCCCCCCACCCCAAAATGGTTTGGTAGTCAGGAGAAGAGGAGGCATCTTGTGACTTTTATTTAGGTAAGGCACCCTTGTGACATTTCACAGGGGCATGTAAGGTTCACCTGAAGTCACAAGTTGGCCGACTTTAAAAAGCCATTTAAAAGGGGAATGTGATTATATTTAGAAAAGGTCATAGTGTTTATCTAGGAAAATAAAAGGTGTCCTAGTTGTTGTTGGGCCAACAATAGGGGGAGCACGGCATGGAGAATTGAGAGGAGGGTCACTGTGTTAGTTCTGGGAGTAAAACATTCGCCATCTTTGCTTTAGTGGAGGTTTTTTTTCCTACCCTGGGTGGAGTGCCATGGTGTCATAGCTCACAGCAACCTCCAGCTCCTGGGCTTAAGCGATTCTCTTGCCTCAGCCTCCCAAGTGAGAGTGTCTGCCACACACCCAGCTATTTTTTGGTTGTAGTTGTCATTGTTGTTTGGCAGGCCCGGGCTGGATTCAAACCCGCCAGCTCTGGTATATGTGGCTGGTGTACTAGCTACTAGAGCCACAGGCACCGAGCCTTTAGTGGAGGTTTTAACTGAATATGTGCTTTGAAGTTCTTTGGATGGTGGCAATTGCTTTCCTCTGTGGAGGCTTCAGGTCCTCAAAGAGTCCTCAATACTAGACACAAGGCAAATATGGAAAGCTGAGATACACTCTGGTTTGCCCTGAGTGACTCTCTTTAACTTTCAGGAGTAGTAGACCTCTCCCTGCCATGCTCAGCTGTGAATCATTCCTGTCAGTAGCTTTCCTGGTAAACGGAGTGTGGGGTGGGGAACAGGGGCTGGAAGGTCAGTGGCGAGAGAAGACTTCACTTTCCTTCTACTTGGTGTTCCTTTTAAAACTCCTCTTCCACTGAGGTTGATTTTGTTGATTGATTCAGGGAAGCATTAACTGGGTCCTCCTTCGGGGAACAGATAATTTCTACAACCCAGGTTCTTCCTTTGAGCTCATGGCTTCCCTCCCTTCTCTCAACAGCAACTTCAGGCAAAATGAGGTTGGCTAAGTTTATATTGTTAGGCAGGCTTGCTGGTAAAGTGGCAGTTGACAATTCACCCCCTTTTCTTTTCTGTCATGATAATGGTGGCCTTGTCATCGTGACCATCACCCTTCAGCACAGAATCTTGCAGTGGTATCTGTTGGAGAGAGGAGAGAGACGGACAGGCGTACGACTTGTGCACACACAGATAAATGAAACTGAAATGAAGTCACATGGACACGCCGGGGTTGGGCTGGTGGACAGTTGTGTGCTGGGAAGTGGGTGACTGCTGATAAGTTTGACATTTGGAGCAGAGTTTAGGGCTAGGAACACTATCGCCTTGGCAAAGACAAGCAGGCTCCTGGCACTTGAAAAACTCCTGTGTTTTAGGAGTTTTTCTCTAACTTTTGTTAGTTTTTCTAAGGGCCCCAATGGTGCCTGGGAGAGCTGGAACTGTCATTGTACTTATGGATGGGGATCTACTGAGTAGATCCCTCCATTGCCCTGCAGCATCTTTCTTTTTAAAAATTGTGTGAAATTGGGCCTCCAGAATGGGGCTGACAGGCTGATTTGGGGTGACTCAATTGTCTATATAAACAGAGTTAGGCAAAAGCCATTTGCCCGGGCACCAATCCCAATATGATAGCCCAGGTTGAAGACACAAATTTGGAAATAGTTTGTTAACAACAATCATAGAACTAGATGAGATCATCTGGGAGTGAGCGTGGATGGGGAAGGCGCTCACACCGTGGGGATGTGGAGCTGGCACGGCTGCTTTCTTCTCTCCCGCTGTTGCGCACTTGCAATAGGGACCCGCTCTGGTGGTGATGGCAGGTTCCCCTTTGTCTAGCAGGGATTTTCTCACACAGATGGGCTGCTGAACAAAAACGAGGCCTTCCTAGCAAATGCAGGCAGGCACAGAAGGCCAGCTTCACATGCCTGCCTAGCCAGATGGCTTTTAAGTTTAATTATTTCCTCCCCTCTTTTAGTGTGGGTAGACAAAGCAAATGTAAAACAGCTTATAGGTGCAATTATTCGGATAAACCACACCGAGGTATTACTGTTGGGAAAAAGGGAATATGTTTTATAGGAGAAAGAGCAGAACAATGAATGTGCATGGTGGGGGCCTGGGGGTGGGGAGAACGGGGGCTGAGACATTTAGCTTTTCCATTCACGCTTCTTATTTTGGTCTCCTTGACTTCTGTTTTCCTGAAACCTAGATTTATTATCTGCATGGACCGAAACAATTAAATAACTAACATGTTACATTTAGCTTTGTAGATAAAGAATTGGCATTTTTATCTGAGCATTTTTTTTTAACATTAACCAGTCTCCCATTCTTCCGTCAATTGTCTGGAAATTTTAGTTTGGGATCAGAATTATCAACTCTGGCCTGAATTCTTTCCTTGACTGCTCACATGAAGTAAACACCTTTCCATCTTCCTGGTTCCCAACACAGGGACTTGAACCAAGAAGTCTTCAATTTAGATTTACTGATGCTCCTTAATGCCATGGTTTCATACAGATTAAACCCAGAATAGGACCTGGAGAATGATGATGTTCTTGAAATTATATCTATAAAGCTCAAAGCCATAAAGTAATCATTCCCCCCATGAAGTCATAGCTGCTTGAATTAAATAAGTCAAAACTATCTTGTTGGTAGCCAGTGGTTTTGTATGAGACAGAGATAATAGAACAATTTTGACTTTCGAGTTGGTGAAATTAGTGTTCTGGAATAACACTTGAGGGGTTTCCATGTCAAATAAAGCACTTGCTTCTATTGAACTTTTCCTTGACTTCCTATGTCTGTTACACCCTAAGCTTTCCAAGATGACATCTTAGCACTAGTTGGATGGGGAGATTTACTATATGTGAATGAATCTATCCAGACCTGTCTGGGAAACATTAATCACTCCAGGACTTCTCTCACTGTCCACTAACTGGGTCATACACAGAAAAGATCTAATGGGCCGCTCTGAATGGAAAGACAGGCAATAAAAAGGAAAACACGGCCTCTTTTCTAAGATAGAAGAGTAAAGGCTACTTCTGACAGTAATCTGGGTATGATCATAGGCAAAGAGGGGAGCTTGGTGCTCCGAAGTCCAAAGGATCATGTCCTTGGACAAGGCTAATGGAAGGCAAGACAGTGGATATGGAGGAAGGAAAGGGAGTTGGAGGGTGGGGCGGGAGTACCCTGGGATGCAGTCATGGTCAGGTTTCACGTAGAGTTAGACAACTATAGATATGCAGCTCCACCTAAATGCAAGTTGAACCCAACACTCTTGCGGTGGTCACAGGCTGAGGTGGTCACTGCCTACTATGAGCTTTGTGTGCTCTGTGAGACTGGTCTTGGTGGAAGTGGGTGGCCAGGTAATCCAGTGTGCATCACCCAGGCAGTGTGCCATATGATCTCATGTAATCAAAAGTACTCCCCAGTTATCTGGGTTGTTTTGTTTGTGTGTGTGTAGGGATATCTGAATTCTCAGTGTATGGACAGCCTGCAGAAGCTTCAAGCAGCATGAGGTTGCCACCATCTGAAGGCCCTAGAAGGCAGCCAGGTGTGAGGAGTGGGGAGGAAAAGGAATTGCCCTAACTCACAGTTAAATCTAGGCTGGCCCAGAAACTGGGAATTGGTGCTTCTGGGATGAGAAAGTAAAGTTCTGCAGCAAATAAGCCTGTACTGTTGAAGACATTTTTTCCCGAGGGTATCTTTATTCATTTTTTGGATTTTCCTTTTGTTTAATTCTCCAACTAAATTATTCTGAGTTGAGATATAAGAAAAAAATGAGGTAGGAAACTTCCAAGAGTGAGCTTGGAGAACAGTAGTTTTGCAACTTATTAAAGACAGAACTTCTGGGAATGTTGTCCTGCTGAAATAAATCCAACTCTGTTTGGCTTTACAGAAAACAAGATCTTTTCTTGAACAGATCTTCTCTCCCAGCTGTTTAGAGTACTATTAGCTTTCTTTGTTCTTTTGACTGTGGGAAGGTTGTTAGGCTGTCTTTGATTCCTGGTTATTCCTGCAAATCCTAGTGGACTTTCCACATGGAAAATACATAATTTCCGAGTAGGGAATTGGGAACGTAGACATCTTTCTCAGCCAAAGAATCACATTAAACCTGGCTCTGAGAAGCTGAAGTGTAAAAACTAGGTTATGTTCCTTTAACCTTCCTTCCACATATCTTTTTATGGGATATTTAGTTTTCCCTGGACAGATGATATGTTGGAGGGAAAGATTATGGGCTGTTGATCACGAAAGGCCTGGTCTGAATCCTGACCCCATCACTTATTTCTGACATAAGTTCCTGGTTCCTAATAGAACCAGGACCAGATTTAAAGCCTAAGTTCCTGGTCCAACACCCGGGCCATGGACTTATACTGGTCCATGGCCTATTAGGAACCAGGCCTGACAGCATCACCACCTGAACTCTGCCTCCCACCTCATCCTCCCACAGCCATCCCCCATCTATGGAAGAAATGAGTTCCACAAAACTGGTTCCTGGTGCCAAAAAGGTTCTGGTCTGTGGCCTGTTAGGAAACAAGCCGCAGAGCAGGAGGTGAGTGGAGGGTGAGTGAGCCAAGCTTGTCTGTATTTATAGCTGCTCCCTATCACTCACAGTGCCACCTCAGCGCCACCTCCTGTCCCATCTCCCTACCCCTATTTGTGGAAAAATTGTCTTCTATAAAACTGGTCCCAGTGCCAAAAAGATTGGGGACTGCTGCTCTAATCCCTCTTAGCATCCGTTTTCTCTTCCATAAAGTGGGGTTCAACATAGCTGGATAGAAAAAGGCTAGGACTTTGGACATGGACTCTGGAATCCAGCTGCCCTGCATCCAGGACTGGCTTGATCACTTACAAGCTGAGCATTTGGGTCGTCACCTGATCCTTCCCTGCCTCCCTTTCCCATTTGTGAAAAGGTGACAGCAGAACCTTCCTCAGAGGGTTGTTGTTAGAGGAAAAATGAGATGACGTACAGAGAGTCCTCAGAAGCCTGCACATAACAAGATTTTGCTGCTGTTTTTAAAATAGTCCTTACACAGGAGGTGCTCAGTGGGCCAGCTAGTAGAGTTATGATTACACATACGGGTTCCATCTCTCTTGCTCACGTGGGTAGTGATAGCTCGTTCCCAAAGGCCTTGTTTTGCTCAGAATTTCCATGAGCATCAGTCATGGACTTTTCTTCACCCTTTGCTCCAGATCACTGCGTCTTATATTTGAATGACTTCATTTCTCCTGTAGCTGATTGGCAGTGGCTGAGGCCTTCCGTTCCAGGATTATATCATGACTGTTCTCTCAACGTCCCACTTCTGAGGGTGTGTAGGCAGTAAACTCCACTCGCTTCTGAAGCCACACACTGCTGAAACATACTCCTCACCATGTATTTTGGTACTTCGTCAAAATTCTATCTCTTTGGTGGCAGCTTTGGTTTATTAAGAACTACGTAGGAGGCTAGTGAGAAGTGACAGAGCCTTCTTTGGGGGAGTAAAATGACTCAGAAGAGGAAAGGACCACTTTCCGCCATTTTACAAAGGCAGGGGATGGCCCACATTTTATTCCCCTGGGCAGACCAGTTCTTCAGAAAGGTGACTGAATGCAGGGAGAAAATGTGGAGGACAGAGGTGGGTAAAATGTACCGTATACACTGTGACAGGGGAGTCTTATTATTTCCTTAGTCTGCTTTGGAAAACAGCAGGGCAGCAAGTCAAGAAAGGAAAATGTTCACTTTGAGAAAATGAAAACTCTGTATATTCACAAAGAATAGGAGGTTACTCATTAGAGGTGTAGGCAAATTACTCAATTCCTTTAAACTTTATTTTCTGTCTAACACAATGAGAATAATAACATCTGCCAAGCTCATCTATTGAGAATTAAAATAATGTGAATCTATATTTAATGTATGTAATATAATGAGCATATAATAATATGTATATGTACATACATATATTGTACTATATAATATATTTAGTAATATGTATACCTGTATGTATGCTTTATAAACCCCACAGTCCTATTTAAATGTGAGGATTCTAGGCCAGGCACAGTGGCTCACCTCTGTAATCCTAGCACTTTGGGAGGCTGAGATGGGTGGATTGCCTGAGTTCATGGGTTTGAGACCACCCTGAACCACACCAAGACCCCATCTCTAAAAATAGCCGGGTATTGTGGCAGGTGCCTGTAGGCTCTGCTACTCGGTAGGCTGAGGCAAGAGGATGACTTGAGCCCAAGAATTTGAGGTTGCTGTGAGCTATGATGCTACAGCACTCTACACAGGGTGACAAAGTGAGGCTCTGTCTCTAAATAAATAAATAAGCAAACAAACAAACAAATGTGAGGTTTCTATTTTTCACAGTGTTTTCCCATACTTAATGTGCTTTGCTTTCTTTCATTTTTTTATTCAACAAATGTACCCGGGCTGTACAGAGCACTTGGGATAGATACCATCCTGGCCTTCCAAGAGCTCACTGCCTGGTGGGTGTGGGCATACAGACACACAAAGAAGCACTTCAGTACTTGGGAAGTGCCGAGTATTGGGCTTCTTAGAATTATCTCATTTTATAGGCGGGAAAGAAAGCTTGAGGCAGAATGGAACTGAATTTGAGCAGATGTCTTAGCTATTGGAGGGTCTCAGTTCTGGCTCATGTTTCCTCTTGAGTGTGTGTTGTAGAGAAGATACAGAAGGATAGTGACTGGTTGTGGGTCTGGGTGGGAGGAGGGCGGGGGGGGATAGAGTTGTTCTCCCATAAATATCTCCAGAAGAGCTCTCAAGTGTGTCCCAGATTAAAAACAGCTGGGAAGTCTAGAATACCATGACTTCCAGAGAGGACTCTTGGCCCTACCAGTCTCTGAAAACATCCTAAAAGTTCTCCCCATTTCCAAGGTTAGTAGCTTAGTACCAAGATTGTCCTGAAGGGCCTGGGAAAAATGTCTCCTCAGTTATTTTGAAAAAGGCAGATCCACTGGGGAGGCAGAGCTAGACGTCCAAGGTGTGGCCAAGTTGGTTTCCAGAGGGTTAAGATTCATCCCATGTAGTTATTTTTCATATACTTCTGTGTGTATGTTACAGTTTTTTCACCTGTAAAATTGGCTCAATAATTATCTGCCTCAAACTCCCCTTATCTCATCCCAAAAACTAATTTTAAAAATAAGCCACTTATTTAGATGTTCATAATTACACCCTGACAGCATCCCTTACTTAAAACATTTAATTATCACCATAGTAAACACTAGAAATTATGAGACCAACCTAAACTGCTCATTCTCGTTTATTGTTTAACATCACAAATAATGACTTAGTGACCATAGAGGGAAAACAAAACAAAGCGTGTGATCAACTCCCAGCCTTACAGAAAAGCAGCCTGCATCTTCTCTCACCTCAGAGAAAAATTATAGTAACTTAAAAGATACATGGCACATTGAGTAACAATGGGGAGACATTCTGAGAAATGCATCCTTATGAGATTTTGTTGCTAGACGGCACAGCCTGTTGTGTCCTAGACCATATGGGATGGCCTATTGCTGCTGGGCTACAGACCTGTACAGCACGTGTCCTGTCCTGTAACGCAATAGTAAGTATTTGTGTATCTAAAAGGAAAAAGTACCCTAGCTGGGTATCATGGTGGGCACCTGTAGTCCCAGCTACTTGGGAGGCTGAGGCAGCAGGATCATTTTGAGCCCAGGAGTTTTAGTCTCTGTGAGCTAGGCTGATGCCATGGCACTCTACCCAGGGTGACAGAGTGAGACTCTGTCTCAAAAATATAAATAAGTAAAAAGAAAGGTACAATATGCAAAAAATATGGTATTATGATCTTTCTTCGTTTTTCCTTTTTTTAGAGGCAGGTTGCCTCTGTTGCCCAGCCTAGAGTACAGTGATAGCTCACTGTAACCCCCAAACTCCTGGGCACAAGTGATTCTCCTGCCTCATCCTCCTGAGTAGCTGAGTATCTGGGACTATAGGCATGTATCATCACAAGCAGCTAAAAATTTTTATTTTTGTTTAGAGATAGGGTGTTTTTATGTTGCCCAGGTCTTGAACTCACCTCTTGCGAGTGATCCTTCTATCTCAGCATCCCAAAGCTATGGTGATATAGGGATGAGTTCTCATGGCCAGCTGGTATTATAATATGAGACCACTTCTATGTATGTGGTCTGTCCTTGACTGAAATGTCATTATGCCAATGTGACTGTAGTTTTAATAGTAATAGAGGTGACAGCCTCATGTTTTGGATCTGAATTGGGACTGGAATTTGACAGTCCAGAGTGAATTTAGTCTTCCGATTTTCAAATGATATTTAATATTGATTAATAATAAAATGCCAAGTAGGGACAGGTCTTTTTTACATTATGTGTTCAAAATAAAGATTCCCATCCATGCGTCGTTCTAATGTTGGTATTTGAGCCTATGTAGGTCCCATCTTAGCCTTACCTGAATCTCAGAAAATAATGATAGCCCTTTCAAGGGGGATGGGGGAGATCGTGGGCAGTAACTCCTGAAGTTAGCATCAGTCTAGGCTTGAAACTATTGCGGGTTTGAACTTGGCACTGGGGCTGATTATTTTTGAGGACTGTTGTCTCCATTTCTGTTTACCAGAGCTAGAAGCAGGTGCACGGCATTTCTCAGCATCTTTTGCCAGTGGCTTTCAGTTAGGTTCTACCCACAGATAGCACTGCAGGAAACCAGAAGGCAGAAGGAAGGGAAGAGCCATTTCCCCTGATTCCAGCATCATGTCTGCCACTGGCATTAGTGACAGCAGAAGTGTCTGTGTGCCTGGGTTCCTGCCTATGCAATTTTAGCAGCAGCAGTAATGATGGTTAGTCCGGCAGCCTTAGAAGTGTAGTGTCTGTGGACTCTGACCTCAGTATCGGCAGCACAGTAACTGGCAGCATTGGGCCTGTGGGCTTCTGCGGTGGAGAATGACAGCAGCACACACCCTAGCTTTGCTCTGTTCTAGTATCTCAGGGGAGCAGCAGTGAACAGCTCTGTGTATCACCCTTTTCCTTTGGCTTCTCTGGCCCTGTGGGTTGTAGGGGCTGTCTACAGTCCCTGACTTCAGGATAAGTTTACCTTCCTCCTATGCCCTCCATTCCTTTTAGAATGTTGGTAATCCTGTATTAAATTCCTTCTGCTTAAAGTCCAGAGAGGTTCTTCTTTTCCTTAGTGGACACTGAACTGATGTCCACTGTTAGACCTGCAATAATTAGGCTTATGGTTTTTTCCTCCCATGCTCCCTTTCATGAGATTTCCAACCCAAGTCTCTTCAAGAGATTTGTTTGTGTCTGTTCTTGAACCCTGTCCTCCCCACCTCATGACTTTTTGCTGCTTATCTTTATCTGAACGGGGAGACATTCTGAATCTATTAGACTTAGCTTTTTGCTAAGAATTGTTTCATATTGCTTTTTTAAAAAATTTTCTTTCCTCTCTTCTCTTGTTCCTTCCTTGCTTCCTTCCTTCCTTTTTTTTTTTTTTATTGGTTCCTAATAGCGCCATCATTGTTATGTCTCATATGTTTGCATGCTCTCCTTAGAATAAAGGCCATGGAACAGCCAGGAATTGAGAACCAAGCATACCTTCTTATTCTGCCCTTTTAAAATCACTGATAGGACATGCACAGAGTTGTAGATAAGTTCTCAAATGTGACAGAAAAATGTAATAATTTTAGGGGAGAAAATCAACAAAAAATGGCAAAATAAAATTTATCAGACGTCTATTACAAAAACAATGAAGTATTATCCATCACCATTATTATTAATATCAAGCATAAACGACACATAGGAAGGCATTGTCTTCCAACTGAATCTTTCTGGGCGCCTGGTTCTGACAGCTAATGCCTTTTTTCAAGTGTAAATGTAGGAGACATAAAACTTAGAAGAAATTTAAAAAATCACTTAGAAGCAACAAATGTTTATTTTTCTCATTCCTCTTTATGGTTTTCTGTATATGTGTGTATTTTATAAAATTATGATAATAAACTTTGTATATTGCTTTTTTAAAATTGTATGTTGCTTTTTTAACTTCATGTTGCAACATAATTGTTTCTAGGCAAAATGATTTCTAATTGTTTTTGATACGTTTGCACATATTATTTTATACATAATTTTAAATGAAGGTGTAACTGGCCATTGAAATTTTTCCAATGGTGGTTATTTAAAAAATGACTTCCTTTTTATTTAACATTTAATTTATTATTATTATCATAGTGTTATTATTATCTATACTATTATTAATATCGTAATGAACATCTTGGCTATAAAGATGTTTTCATATTTTAAATTATATCTTCAGTATGGTTTCCTGCATATGAATTTCTGGCCAGGACATAGAGCACCATGATCTAAGAAATGGTATTTGGCTAACAGAATATGATTCACTCCAACATGAGGCTAAGGTACAAAAAAATGAATATTGTGTCTGATGCCAGGCTGTGACCTGTCTCTGTGTGACTGCAAATAAGTTACTAACCTCTGTGTACCTGTTTCCTTATCTATAAAACTCTTGTAAGGTTGCTATGAAGTTTAAAATAGCTAATGTCTATAAAGTGCGTAGAGTGATGTCTGGTATATAGTAAACAGTGTACTATATCCATCACCATTATTTTTTATTTATTTATTTTGAGACAGGGTCTCACTTTGTCACCCTCAGTAGAGTGCTATGGTGTCATAGCTCACAGCAACCTCAAATTCTTGGGCTTAAGTGATTCTCTTGCCTCAGCCTCCCGAGTAGCTGGGACTACAGGTGACTGCCACAATGCCTGGCTATTTTTAGAGACAGGGTCTCACTCTTGCTCAGGCTGGTCTCAAACCCGTGAGTTAAGGCAATCCACTCACCTTGGCCTCCCAGAATTTTAGGGTTACATAAGCCACTGCACTTGGCCCCCATTATTTATATCAAGCGTAAAGTACACATAGGAAGTCATTGTCTTCCAATTGAATCTCTTTCTGGTTCTGATAGATAAAACTCAAGAAGGCTGTACTAGAGTTGGGGGAAGTATGGAAGCCTCAACTTATGGAGGATTTTACCATTTCCAAGGTCTTTTAATATTGATACTCACCCCCGCATCATTTCTATAAGGTATAGGTCATATTAGGTCTATTTAACAGGTAAGGTATCTGAAGCTTAGAGTTATGAAGTGACTGACCAAAGCTCTATAGTTACTGAGTACTTGGGAGACCCAAGTCCTGACTTCAAATATGCTACTTTTACCGGTGATGACAATAAAAAAGTCAGAGTCTAGATAAGTTGGATATTAATTAACTTATATAAATTCTGGAATAAATGAGTGAAAGAGAGAGGTAATTTTACGAAGTATTTCTGTTTACTTATAAAAGTAGAAAATGTTGAATTTAAAAGTAAATTTCCCAAAGGATAAATTCCTGAAGAAACTTCACCCATGATATGGCTTCCAATCAAAGCACTTCAATGGCAAAATTAATTCTAAGCCATTTATTTGATAGGCACATCATGGAATTGGTTTACTATGAGTCATATCTACTCTTATTTTTTATAGCAGAAGTTGATGTCCCCAGCTTACACAGGTAATGAAGAATTATTCATACCTGATGTGTTTTATGCTAAATTAGATACAGACCAAAGAACTTTTACTGATTATCAAAACTTCGAAACTTTGTATCTTTTGGGGAGAATCAGCAAGTAGGAAAAGCATACTAGTAATTTAATTCATTAATTTATTTCATTGACATTCACTGAGCATTTTCTAGAGAGAAAGATGCAGCAAAAGAACTAAAGATGCTCAGTATGGGAATTTTCTGGGCAGTGAGTCAGCACATCCTACCAGATTATGAACTGCAGAGTCTATGATGGGTAATACAGCATTGGTTCTATGCCTCATTCTGTCTTTAAGCAAGAACTTAAAAATTGGTTTGGGGTGGGGGTGTGGACATAAAGTTTTCATTTGGTTTCATTTTCCTGAAACCAACTTAATAGCCATGTGACCTTTCCAGCCCTGAAATGCTGCTCCCCGGCATGGCCTCTGAGAGGCACGTCATCCATCTGTGTTATATTAGAAGAAAAGACCAATGTTTTTGAGCTTCCCATTCATAGGGATTTAGTTTTCAACAGAAAGGGAAGATTTAAACAAAAGACTTCTTGTAAGGAAAACCTTTTCTCCTTTATTGTTAGATACTGTAAAAATATAAGCTTTTCCTTGCCTTGGTATCATGGTACTCCCACTTTTAATAAAAGAAAACAAAATAGAAAATTTAAATAGTCCTGTATCTATTAAAGAAATTGAATTTGTAATGAAAAACCTTCCCATAAAAAAAGGAAATAAGATATGACTTGATGAATTAACATTTTACTTTCAGAGACTGGTTTGTGTATTTTGGCAGTTAAATCAAATTCTGCTAAACTCTGGAACAAAATGAAGGTCCACGTAACGGTGGCTAAATGGAGATGTGGAGGTTCCCCGAATGGAAGACACTGATGGAGGCACCATCATCATTCCGTCATCTGGAATAAGTGAGTAAAAGACAGAGGTAATTTTAGGAAGTATTTCTGTTTACTTATAGAAGAACAAGTAAAAGTAGAAAATGTTGAATTTAAAAGTAAATTTCCCAAAGGATAAACTCCTGAAGATACTTCATCCATGATATGGTTTCCAAGCAAAGCACTTCAATGGCAAAATTAATTCTCTCTAAGTCCTTTATTTGATAGCCACATCATGGAATTGGTGTTGTAGAACTTAAAAATTGGTTTGGTATGGGCGTGTGGACATACAGTAGAACTAGTGTTCTTTTGTTTCATCTGTTCACTTTAATGTGTGAAGATAGTTTAAACATCCTCAGGAAAAGTGTGTGACACAAGAAAAAGTAGTAAATAGAAAGTTGTCATCTTGAACTGTGACTGAGTCTTTGAATTCTGAACCTTCACTATACATGAGATTCAGGGAAAGGCTGGGTTTGGCTGCTCTGGCAGACTTCAAAAGAGCCAACTTCTGCATCATCCACTCAACTTTAGCATCTTCTATGCTGAAGACATCTACATTTTTACTTTTTTTTTTTGAGACAGAGTCTCACTTGCTCACCCTGGCTAGAGTGCTGTGGCATCAGCCCAGCTCACAGCAACCTTCACCCCCAGGCTCAACCTCCTGCCGCAACCTCCCAAGTAGCTGGGACTACAGGTGCCCATTACAATGCTCAGCTAAGTTTTCCATTTTTAGTAAAGATGTAGGTTTCACTCTTACTCAGGCTGGTCTTGAACTCCTGAGCTCAAGCGATCCTCCCAGCACAGCCTCCCAGAGTTCCATGATTACAGACGTGAGCTACTACGCCTGGCCATGTTACATGTCTTTTTTTCTGTCACAATAGATCATGAAATCAAAATGTCTGAAATTTTCATTTCCTCCCACACATTCCTATATTCTTGGCAAAAGCATTGTCATTATTCTAATTGCCCAAGTTTAGAAATATAGGCCTTGCCCCAGGCATCTCCTTTTTAGCCAACTTCCAGCCAGTTGTTAGGACAGTAGATTATACTTGCATCTGTATATCCTTGACCTTTGCTGGGAATAGATTCCCAAGACTTCAAGAACGTGTAGATATTCAAATATTATTATGACATATTTTTGTCCCATAAAATGTAGTAAAATTTAACTTTATGCTACAAAGGCAATTAAAGAAAATAAAAAGCTACCCTTAGGGGAAAAAGTTTGAGCAATTAGCTGATCTCACTCACTGTCTAAATGATTGCTTCCAATATAGTGTGCCTGAGTCCAGTTATAAACTTAGCCAAATGGTACATTACAGGGGACCCTTGCAGACTTCACTTTATGGGGTTGGTTAAGTAGTATGGCCCTGAAGGTTAATAAAGTTTATTAATTTTGCTAAGCCAACAAGACAAAAGCATTTCATGAAATGACGCCAGCCAGCACTCCAGCCAGTGCAAGAACAGCTCAACTGGGGAGGCCTTAGCCTGTGGTGTGAGGATGTGTGCAGCAGGAATCACATGATTTGTTCTAGAAATGGAGATAGAATGTAAAAAACACCAGGAGCACATGCATACATTTCTGGGAAGGGTCTAATGAAGTTGTTTCAAGTTTTCATTCATATCAGTTCTTTTAAAGGAGAAATTATGTATAAGAGGCACATTGGTGAAAATGGGATTTTGAATGTCTAGGGATGTACTGTCTCTCGGTAGTAAGGATCTATGTAATATACATCATGACTCACAATATTAAGGATTGCTCACAAATATTAAGATCTATAATGTTTAAAAATAAATATGAGTACCACCTATCATGTATATTCATATACATGAATATCATTGCCTGAATGCATATAGTTTTCCTTGATTTTTTTTGGGGGGGTGCCCTCTTTTGTATTGTTGGTGAAAACTCTCAGTGTATCCTGCAACTTTGCATTTCTGATATGTATCAATTTTGACATGAAACAACTAAATTAATCCTTGACCCTTCCTTTAGGCTCCAAACAATTGTAGATGTTTATTTTTCCTTGCTGGAAATTGAATTTAGCCCACCAGCACATTTCATAAAGATCAGCAGATGGTAATTGCTTCCCGTCTGAGTTGGGTTGGGTTTGAACCAATGACCTTTGAGGTGAAATCTTTTTCTTCCGTCTCGTTTGCCTGGTTAAAATTTCAAAGTTGATAAAAGTTCTGTGGGTTGTTTTGTTCACTAAACTGTGTGTCCAAATATAAAATAATTTTATAGGGCAGCTTTGCTAAGTGTCCTTTTTGTCTTGATGTTTTAGAACAATTCTTTTTTTTTAAAGCAGGTTTTAGGGTAGAGCTCAAGAATGACTTTTTAAATGTTATGTGAAGTGGTAAGGGGAGGAATAGATTCTTTCAGTCTTGATATTTTATTTAAGCACTTTTCTCCATAAACAATGAAAAGTTTATTGCACAGGGAACCAAGTTTCCTAAACGAAGTATGGAGTAGATCCAATGAAATTTACTGAGAATTTCAGGCCACTATGAAGTCTCAGTGTCCTTCTAAAAATGGAAATAAGAGAAAACTAGTGTGGTGGTGGTCTTTAAGTATTTTTCCTTTGGCCTGAGCACTTCCCAGGGGAATAAAGAAAAACAAACACAAGAAGACATTTTCTATGGCCTGTCAATATGGATATCAAAAGCTAGATTGATTTTTGCAGGGATCAGTGAGGTCATGCGTGAAAGGCTGATGGATTTCTAGACCTTGTTGCTTGAAACATTACGTAAACCAGGTTATAGCCTTCCCCAGAAGCTGTAGCCTGTTACAATTCAAGGTCTCTGTAATTAACTCATGACCTGACACTCTTTCTGGTGGAAAATTGTGTTTTTTCTTTTCTCAGTGAGAAAGTACTCTGGAATGACTAACTTGGGTAGATCCATTTAGCAATAAGATCTTCCCGATCAGCTCTGTACTATACTGACCGCTAGCAATACTGACTCAAGGCATTAACTCTGGCGATGTTTCCTCACGGCACCTTTCCATCCAACTGGAGTCCTCCCTGAATCTTCTTTCTTCACTTCCCCTCCTCTCCAGAACTCATACCCCTCCAGAGGTCCTGTACCCAATCCATCGGAAGTTCCGTGGACTTTACTTCTGGTACACATTCTGGCTGGTTAACATGTCTCCATCTCCACTATCATTGCCTTTGTTCAGGCCAAGGGTATTTGCCCTTGTTTGTCCTCTGGTCTGCTGCTGTACTTTCTAACTGAATTCTCTGTTTCCACCCTGTTTTTGCAATCTATACTTCATTCTTTGAAAAAAAAAAGTACATCAAATTCTGTCTCTCTTCTACTTCCCAGACCTTTTAGCTTAAATCCCAAATTCCTTAACCTGAATGATTTCTATCTTGCATCAATCTGTGCCTCTTTTCTCCTGGATCACTGTGCTCTAGCCACTCTGATCTTTTTTATTTTTATATTTTGATTTTCCCCAAACACTGCAGGGTTTCTCTCTGCCGGGGAAGATCCTTCTGCTCTCCTCCCACCCCTATCTCCCTGCCTCAGATTTTTTCTGTATGGCCCCTTCTTGCCATTCAGATCTTGTGTCAAGTGTTACAGCTCCAAATATCTTCCCCTGACTACCCAATATAAAATAGCCACCAAGCCAGTCTGATTCTGTTTTAATCTTTTGCATAGAAATTAATGCCACATATTTTTGGTTGACCTACGTATCTAATTTATCATACATCTATTTATTTTCTTCCTCCACAGGAATGTAGTATAAGCTCCACAAGAGCATGAAATTATCTTTAAGGCCAAGTCACTAGAACTATGAAGTTGGTACATAGTCACTACTCAATAAATGTTTGTTTAATAAACAAATACACTGACAGTATCTAGGCTAGTCATTATTTATCAGGGCTAAAAAAGTAGGTTCACTCATTTTTCTGTCAGAATCAAATAATGCTGTTGTTGCATTTCTTTCTTTCTTTCTTTTTTTTTTATTGAATGGTAACTATGTACATTAAAGCACTTCTGGGGTACAGTGTGGGGTTTTCACATGCAATCCAAAATACTTCCATCAAACTGATCAACACAGCCTTCATATCATTTTCTCAGTTATTGTTTTAAAACATTCTGATTCTACTCTTAGAGAGTTTCACTTGTACCCCTGTAAGATAAACCTCAAAAATGGTCCCTCCAATCCCCTCCCTCCACCCATTTCCCCCCTCCCTTCTCCCTCCCTCCTCCCCACATTCTTAGGCTATTTGGTTATAACTTTCATATAAAAGGTATAAATTAGTTTCATAATAGGGATGTGTACATTGGATACTTTTTCCTCCATTCTTGTGATACTTTGCTCAGAAGAACATTCTCCAGGTCCATCCATGTGAACATGAAGGACATAAAGTCTCCATCCTTCTTAATGGCTGCGTAGTATTCCATGGTGTACATATACCACAGTTGCATTTTTTTCAAAATATCTTCATTATTATCTTTTTTCTTCTTATTATTGTTATATCATTATTATTCTTTTTTCTATTATCTTTTTTTCTTTATTTCTGCTGTGTATCTTTATACAACCCCTTGTCATTTCCAGCCTGGAACATGTCCCCAGCTTCCTTCTTTGATTGTATAATGTTAGGATCTTAATTCTTCAATAGATCCTGTTCATATCATATTTATTCTTTATACAAAAAGTTTAATTTGGGTCAGGTGTGGTGGCTCACACCTGTAGTCCCAGCTACTTAGGAGGCTGAGGCAAGAGAATTCCTTAAGCTTGAGAGTTTGAGGTTACATGAGCTATGACTGCCACGGTACTCTACTGAGGGCAACAAAGTAAGACTCTGTCTCAAAAAAAAGGAAAAAAAAATTTCTCAACTTCCTTAATAAAGAAGGAATTTATTAAAACTATGAAAAAGTTAACATTTAAAAAGAACAAGGACGAAAACCACACTTAACCAATATTCTAATAGGGCTGTTACTCCTCTTGTAATATTTATGTTCTAATCTATCTATACACAGTGTATTTTTACATGGTTGTAATATCTATACACAGTGTTTTGTTTTCTATATCTGTAGTTAATATTTCACAAGTGGTTTTGTGTTATGCCATAGTTTTCCTATTTTGTTTGTTATGGTCACATAACGCTTTGTGTGCATTATTTACATATCCAAGAAGAGGTAAATGGCTTGATTATTTCCAGTTTTTCTTAATTTAACATGGCTATAAATGTTGTTGTATGAGTGGTTTTCTTCTTTAAAATTATCTCTTTTGGAGAAATTCCACATCTAATACCCATGGCTTTGTCCTGGAGGCTCCCATGCCAGTAGGCCCTGGAGCCCTGCCCCTGCGGCTCTGCCCCCAAGCTCCCACCACCACTTGACAAGAACCATCCCATGGTTCAATGCTTCACCATATACAGAGAAACCTTCAGCCACCATTGTGCTTGGATTTGAGTGGAGTGAAAACTGGCAGCCCTGACACTTATGACTACTGCCCAGATAGCCATGCCAACTGCCGCTGCCACCCCCATACATTCATTACCTGTAACTTGCCTAGATTGGGTCTCTTCTTTTGTAAAATTTTGGTTAATTTAGTGGTTGTATTTTGGTCATCATGTGTAGTTGTGTTTCTTAATTTTGAGTTATAAAGTTAAATGTGTTTCCATATATTTATTTCTTTTTTTTCATATGTTTATTTCTTATTAGTATTTTCCTTCGTGTGAATCCACTGTCCAAACCTTTTGTCTATTTATTAATAGAGGTTTGGGGGTTCTTAGATATTCATGTTAACCCCTTCTTGAATTCAATTTTTGCCACAGTTGTCTGCTTCTGTGTTTTCTCTAATGTGGTCCCATGTTCACTCCCAGCCCTGTTGACAAGAGCCCTGCAGCAGCTGAGACCCACTGTGTGAAGTGGCCTGCACCAGGCTATGGCAGCTTGATATTTATCCTTCCTACTATACATGTTGTGATCTTGTCTCATTTGATTTAAGTGAAGTGATTTGTTTCTCTTTCTTTTTTGAGTCTTTTTACATCTACAAAGTCCAATTAATAAAGTTGTGCCTGACTTTCTCTCTCTCCTTCTATAACCACCTATAGCAGTATAGTAGCACTTATAGTGATAAAATCCTAGATTGGGACTTAGAAAATGTCTCTAACAAAGAGATGTGTAACTACAATTGATAGTATTCTCACTTCCTGCTTCAATATTCTTTTAATGGTGGCTCATCCAGATTTTGTCTCCCAGAAATTTAGGCTAACCAGTATCAGGGGACAGTGTGTGGAGGGGATGGCAGAGGGTGCTCTGTGCAAAGGGAGCACTTAGGTTTTTATTGTTTCACACTGTGATTGTCATGATAGTGTCATTTACCCAAGGTCACAGAACCAATGCATCTGTATCACAATGTATACAATCCATTTAATGTGGTAACTGCATATTTCTAATAGGTAAAACAAAATTTTTTCCTCTGGCAAATTAATATAGATCACTGGGCTGATGTGGAGAGCCAATAATGGTACATATGTACAGTATATGGAGTTACTTGCTTTTCACCACTCCACTCTTTCTTCATCCTAACTTATGTTTAACATTGGACTTAATTTTGCCTTCTTATACATGACGGAAATATTCCCCCACCCATTTTAAAAAATATATAGTATCTGCCTGTAATCCTGGCACTCTGGCAGGCTGAAGTGGGTGGATAGCCTGAGCTCAGGAGTACAAGACCCAGTCTCTTCTAAAAAACAGCAACAACAACAACAAAAAACTAGCTGGCATTGTGTCTGTGTCTGTAGCCTGTAGTCCCAGCTAGTCCCAGCTACTCCAGCTACTCAGGAGGCTGAGACAAGGGGATCACTTGAGTCCAAGAGTTGGAGGTTGGGTTAAGGCACCATGACACTCGACCCAGAGTGAGAGTGAGACTCTGTCTTAAAGTAATCAATCAAAAAGATAATATTGATCATTCCTTTGAATATTTAATTATAATTATCAGTGATCTGCAACCAAGACCCTTTGTTGGATTTGATAGCTGTGGTTGCTTCACCTGGTCTTTATGTGTCGTGATTTCCAGTGTCTTTGTCCTCTTTGTCTTCTTCCTCCAGATATTCATTATCTCTCTCTCATTTAAATGACATCTTTAACAAGTAGAACCCCCAAATGAGGAATTATTTTAGTCGCAGTTGGAGCAGAACATGAAATTGGTCTTTCCTCTAAAAGTCGTACAGTTCTAGACAGTTCAGTAAACAGTTGTCGGCATTTTCCCTGGTAAGCCCTGTGCTCAACACTGTCATGTCCACGTATCTCACACCTTACTTCTCTTGTGCAGTTTACATACAGGCACTATGACAATAATCACATAATGATCGTTATTTCCCCCCATTCTCCTTCATATTGTCCACAGGGCTGAGCTGTATAAGCTGCTCAGTAAATAATTCCTGAATATACTTTCTCAGTAAGTATTTCTTTTCTGAAATACTTTCTTAGTAAGTACTTTCTGAATACTTTCTCATTCCTCTGAAACTGTTGAGAGCTCTATTAGAAATTGTTCAAAGTGGACTGACCAAGGACCGCACATTGCTTTCCTCATGTAGGTGGGCATCCAAAAGGATGGATTCTGCTTTCCCAAGAATAGAACAAGAAAAGGAAGGTGAGTATGGAAGGGAATCGAGCAAAAGGTAAGTGAGTAAAAGCGGGCCATTTTAAACCTAGCCTTTGACTTCTGGATTTCAAAGGCCAATCTTTTAAAAAGGACTAACACATCGTAAAAAATAAAAATTTCCTGAAAATGATCAAAGTCCGCTTTATTCGTGGAAAAGTCTCTTTTTTATTAGTACTTCCCATTGTTGATATTATATCTTATGGTTTATACTTATCTTACCAACAACAAAGAGGAGGAAGACTTTACTGACTGTACCTAGAGCACTACAGCAAAGGGTAAATAAAATACCAGTTATGAGAGGCATGCAGAAAATCCTAAGTTAGTGAAGGCTGTGGTCACCTGGCCTAGCCCTCTCCCTGAACATTTGAAATTTGAGTCCCAGAAAAGTAAAATGACTTGACATAGATCATACAAGTAGTGAGAATGGGCAGGAGTCATTTAGGCTGCAAATATCCTGACCTCCTGTAATGTTTTCTGATACTACATTTACAGTTTTCCATTTATTATGTAATTCTTATTTCACAACAAAGGATGTATAGTTAATGAAAAACAATTTAAAATTCATTAATATCTCATTATTAAAAATTTTCCAGCTATGAATGCCAGGAATATCTCAAGGCCATTTTTGGACCAGGTTACTAATGTGCTTTGAGGGTCCCTAGGGTTGCTTGACCTTCATCATTGCACCTCAGGAGACAGATAATGTTGCTACTAATGGCTTGTAAAACACAAGTGGCCATTGCTTAATAATTTATAACCTTAATTGGAAAGTGAGACATCAATAAACTTTGTGAGTAATAATTTGCTAGCTTTTTACTAGTTAGAAAGCACCCAGACACTAATAAAAAACAAATTTAGAATAAAAAAATAAAAAAATAAAAAAATAAAAAGAATAATCATCTGTTTCACATGTTTATAGAAATTTGAAGTAGATGATTGTCTCTTAGCCTGAACTGCTGAGGTTTATTTTTCAAAACCGGATCACTGAGCTAGTCATCTGTCCATGATATTAGCTTCTTCTCAGCTTTCAAATTGTATTATATAGTAATCAGGTAGATTATGGATATTTGACAGAAGAAACAAAAAAAAATATGAAAGAGTGTTTGGATTTTTGAGAAAGTTTCGGTTAGATCTAGTTGTTGTGTAAACATTATTTTGTTTGGTTTCTAACATCAATTAGAAAATCTGAAGAACAAAATTGAATATCTGAAGAACAAAAGAACTAGTGTTTAATAGATTTTATGATGCATTTCGGCCTCTCTTTCTGGACACCAGTTAGTAGTCTGAGGTACTTGGAGGAGAGAGAGTGGACTGGGATACAGTCTCTCTCTGTGCGCTTGGCACTAAATGCATAGACTAACCTTGTACCACTCACGTACAGGGTCCAGTTTTCTCATCATTCAGCAGGGTGTGAGCTCCAGCATTTTGGGGATCTCTGAGTCAGCAGAGAAGTCAGCTCCTTTCAGACAGGCAGGTACCCAGAGCCTGAACCTCAAACGTCTGGATGCTCTGACTCCAAATCCTGAGGCACATTTGCCTGTGGGGAGCTGAGATCCTCTTCTCCTTTGCCTTAGAGAAGGGAAGATAATCTGATCCATTGGCCCTTTGGTTTTCTCTTGTGTCTCAATGTCTTGGTCCTTTAGATGCCGGAGCATGGGGGGCTGTCATTGTGATATTTTTCTCATGTCCTAAAAGAGAGAATACATTTTGTTCCTTGGTTAATCACTGAGAACATACTGGAGATGGAAATATCAAAGTTGAGCATTTCTTCCTCCTCAGAGCTACTGATTTGTGTTTTACATTATCCTTAAGGCAAAATTTTAAGCTAAATTGAAGGAAAGAACTAGCTTTTTATTTTCACATTGTGGTTTAGTAATTTCCTTTTGCTCGTTTTCTATAGCTAAGGTCTGCCACTGTTTCAGCATCTTTCTTCAGGTTGGTTTATTAGACAAAGAAAATCTTGTTCCTCCATGCCCTCCCCCCCACATCCATGCTTTATACTGTTAGAAGACCTTGAACACTCTTCACTGATGGCTGGAAAAAATAGAATGTTTTTTGGCATATTGTTAGCAACTAATTAGAACAGGCTTTGTTTTTAGTCTTGGAAAGGCACTAGAAATGTATGCTGCAACTTTTATTTGAAGTTGCATATTATAGAAACTGCAGCATTGCTCTAAAGCAGATGTTACTAGAAGAAAACAGCTTTGTGCAGCTATGAGTACAGTCTGCCATTCAAGACTGCCTTAGATAGGTCTCCATGTAAACTACATTGCCTTCCCACCTGTAGCGGTGGCAGGTGCTGATAATAAAGTCAAATGTGCCTTGGGTATGAGTCAAGGTAAAGGGGGCTGGGAGGAGAGGGACATGGGGAGGTGATGGGATGGAAGTTGGAGTCCCAGGACCATACTGGTTGTGAAAAGCTGTTATTAGTCTACTAGAGTTGTTATAACAAAATACAACAGACTGGATGGCTTAAACAGCAGAAATTTGTTTTGTTACAGTTCTGGAGACTGGAAGTCCAAGATCAAGGTGCCAGCAGAGTTCTTTCTTGGCTTGCAGAGGCCTCCCTTCTCACTGCGTCCTCACATGGCTTTCCCTCCTGATGTGTGATATATAAATATACAGAGCAAGAGTAAGAGCAAGAGCAAGAGAATAAACTGGTGTCTTTTCCTGTTCTTCTAAGGAAACTAGTCCTCTTGGATTCAGGCACTGTCTTTATTGTCTCATTTAACCTTAATTACCTCCTTAAAGACCTTATCTCTGAATACAGTTGCAGTGGGGGTTGTGGATTCAAACCTATCAGTGTATCAAACTGAGGGGGGAACAACTGAATCCATAATGAGGACCTACACATTAGTCTGGCTTCATGCAGCCTTTAGAAAACTCAGGAAAATCTTCAAGAGTGGACAAATCCTGTATGATTTGGAAATCCCCTTTTTTTTCCTGACACCTACAAGTCAGAAAGAAGGCAAGGGGCTCACTGATCATCTCAGTGGAGGTAAGCATTCTAGAGTAACCACTCAGCATGTGCTGACCATTCATCCAATTCATCGTGTTTCTTTCCTTCTTTATGCCCCAAATTTGGGATACATGTTAATTTCAAATGAGGCCTTTTCATTGACACCAAGCTTTGTGGGTGACTGATCACCTTATTGAGGGTGAGGTTGAGATTTAGTAATTCACTTTAGAAGTAGGTGGTGGGAAATTAATGTCTCCTTTAGAATATGTGGCAGCTAATTTATAGGAATCATTATCACCCACTGAGCTTATACGTCAAGGTCTCCTACAGCCAAGACATTAGATGCCACTAATCAGTCTTTTGACATCTGAGAGATGAAGACAGTCAATCTATATTTGATGATGATTACTTCAGATATACAAGGCAAGGCTTTTGTGTTTTCTTCTAGATTTTTAAAATATTCCTAAAATGAGGCTGTAAAAGTGCCTGTTTTAGAAATAATAAAGCCCTGTTTATATGATATTCATTGCACAGTCCTTCAATGATCTTTTGAAGCAAACTTATTTCTG
This sequence comes from Galagoides demidoff, assembly GCA_963574575.1. Taxonomy (NCBI): domain Eukaryota; kingdom Metazoa; phylum Chordata; class Mammalia; order Primates; family Galagidae; genus Galagoides; species Galagoides demidoff. Next base: position 90,975 of record CAUYQV010109534.1, read on the forward strand.
GAGGTTGAACGTTTTCTCATAAAAACACTCTAAGAAACAAAACTTTGGTCAAGCATTAATTCTTTGATTTGACAAATATTTATTGAGTGCCTGTTCTGTGTTAGGCACTGTGCCTAATGCTGACAAGATCAGACAGACAACTTGCTTATTCTTGGAGCTTACATCCTCTTATGGAAATAAACATTGAGCAAACAAATAAATACGCAAAAGACAGATCCAACAATAGTTAGTGCTATGCAGATAATTAAAACAGGGTGCCCAAAGCATGTCTTAAATGGTTAAGGTGCCAACTATGTACCAATCAGGGGAACAGTGTGGCAGGCCAGGGGCCCAGCAGGTGAGAACTTTCCACAGCTGGAACAGGCCTGATGTGCTTAAAGAGTTGAAAGAAGGACATTGTTGCTGGGCACAGAGGGTAAGAGGAGAGAATGGTATAACATGAGAAGTTTAGCTGTAGCCTTGGAACCAGACTCTCTAGGACTTTGGAGAAGTGAAGAGCTCAAATTTTGATTAAAAACCACTTGATGTTTTTGAAATACCACTTTATCTTCTGGGACCAGAATGGAGAAGAGGAGAATGAGAGCAAAAGCTGTAAGGCATGTTGAAATTTTTTGCAATGAACTAGGCTAAAGATAGAAATGATCTATATTGGGGTGGTGGTATTAAGGACTGAGAGAAAGTCAAAGATTTAAGTTACATTTGGGTTATGTATGGATGAATGGTGGCATCTTTAACTGAGCTAAAGAAGTCAGAGAGGAGGGAAGTTGAGGTGAGATTAGGTAGGAAATGGAAACCAAGATTTATGTTTTTTTTTTTTTAATAGAAGACATTCCTTCCTATATTGTGCCCCAAACTTTGACATTTAAAAAAAATTCTCAATTGTCATTTTTCTCTTGCTTTTCAAAACAAATTACTTTGCTATGCTCAGGTGTTTTATCCTCCTTGTAAATTTTAAGAGCATTTTCTCCAAATATATCTTATCTCTCCCATCAATATAAAATGACAAATGAATGCCATTGAGAGCTCATTGAAAATTCAATTAGAATGATACTGACTTCATTTATTAATTTTGGAAAATTAATCTTTTTAATATGTTGTCTTCCCCTTCATGGGCATGAACATAGTGTATCTTTCCCTATGTTCAAATTTTATGTCCTGAGAAAAGATGACTGACAAGAGATAATCAGTCACCAGATTATCTGAGATAGAAGGAACAGTTTTAGATGGAAAAAAGACAATGACAACAACAACATAACCCAGGTGTAATTGTGAGGGAAAAGTGCCAGGACCTTCTGGATTCTATGGATAGAAGTTGTACAGCAGAAAAAGAAGGAGTAAGATTTCAGCGGAGATCAACCCCCAAGGAATTTGGACTCTCATTGAAAAGATAGCTGAGGGTGTTTATTTTTCCTCCCCTCACACTTTTGGCACAATGCAGACTCCAGAATTGTTGGAGAGCTTTTCCAACAGAATGTGCTTTTGTGTTCCTCAAGTATCTTCAGCCCTTCAATTTCCTTGCTCCTGGTCCCCACAAAAACATGTCCCAACGTGTGCCCAGTTCACAGTGGCCACAGGGAGTCAGGAAACTGGGAAAACTCTGTGATCTCAGAGCTTGGACATTCAGGGATGGCTGCCTCTGGGGACAGGAGTGGGCAGCATGCCAATAGGGCACCTTGGGACAAAGGAGACCAGAGGGCCAACTCTTCTCCATTCAGACTCTTCTCCTCTTCCTCTCCTCTCCCACCTCCAGCTTCTGGCTTAGTCATGGCATTTACCATGTGGGTTGGCACCAGTACTCAAAGGGATGATTGAGTCAGAGCTCTCAGGAACAGTTGCTTTCCCTCTGTTGGCATGTCCAGCACACCCAGGTGGAGGGAGAGAGAGATAGAGTGGAGCTACAGAGAAAGGGGCTCATACCTCTCCTTTTAAAGGAAAAAGCAGTGCTTGGACTATGAGCTCCCTACCCACCACCTCTTCCAGGTGCTACTCACCTGGCTGCTCCAGCAGAGCAGGACATACCCCAAAGTGGAGAGATGTTGACCCTGTTGTTTGAGCACCCAATTGTAAACTTGAGGCCAGTATTCTTCCCCTTTGTGTGGTCAGGAATTGAACTTGAGGGATCAGAGGACAGACCCACAGGGCATATCCCCTGCTCCCAGGACTTGGCTATGTCACTTAGGGACATAGAGGAGAGATTAGTGAACTGATCTTGGGATGTGAAGGAGTCCTCGTGGGGCAGAACTGAAAGAAGAGTGTGGCAAGGGTGTGAGCTGCAGTGGATCCATGGAATACTCCTCTCCCCACAGGAAGGCTGCACTGTCCAGGGTGGGATTCTGGGCTGGGAAGATGCCAGCCTGCAGCAACATTGCTGGTAATCTTGGCTAATTTGGGCTGCTGATTGTGGTCAGAGGCTGGAAGAAGATACACACAGTAAAGAAACAGGGAAAAGAAGGAAATCTACTTTCCTTTGTCACACTATGAATCACAGACTGCCCTGTCCAGCAAGCAGGCTTTTTTGGCTTGGTGGGGCCATTTTCATCCCTTCTTGTTGGCTTTTGCTACTGGCCTGGAAGCTGACCCTTGACCTCTGCCTAGACAGTTCTTATGCCCACTTCTGTGGAGCCAGAAGGCAGGCTCACCTGACTCAACTCCACCCAACCTTACTCTTCTAACTCCCTCTCGTGTGATAAAGCACAGAGAGTGACCTGAGAGTTCCATTGCTCCACCCACCTGAGACATTTGAGTGCTTCTCCTAAATGACTAGAGGCAGATACAGGTCCCCCAAACAGCTGCAAGTACCACCTATTGGCAGGGAGAACAACTTCAATAGACCATTACAGCATTTACTCATTCAATAAAACAAGGTGTGGTTAGCTCTTACCCACAAGTGCCACCTACAGAATTGGAGATTAAACTGGGTGTCCCAGTATAATAGTATAATTCATACTGTTAAGAAGACTACAGAGCCTAGGAAAGATTTCAAAGACCTTCATCAACCCTTGTCAACAATAGGTGAGGAACCTGTCCATACCCAAAATATGCCACTGCTACAGCCTCCAAATAAGAGGCAATTGGGGAAGCTACTACACTAAAGATACCTATACCCAAGGAACTTACGCAGAACCTAACCTCCCCTCAAAGTACCCATGATCAAAGCTAAAGATGCTTACTCAACATATGCTACTGGCATATTTTTTAAAAGGGAGAGAGGAAAAAGTCCTACATAAATAAAAAAAATCCAAAAATGAGAAGCCACACCTGCTCCAGATGAGAAGGAATTAGCACAAGAATTCTGGAAGCATAAAAAATCAGAACAAAAGGACTCCTGTCCCTAAAGAATCATACCAATACTCTAGCAATAGATTCCAACCAAAATGAAAATACGGAAATGACAAAGAAATCCAAATATGGATTTCAAGGAAGCACAATGAGATCCAAGAAAAAACAGAAAACCAACTCAAGGAAATGAAAATATTTTAGGAAATAAGTGACAATTTACTAAAGAGATGTATTTAAAAAAAAGACAAATAGAACTGTTGGAAAGGAGAAATTTATTTAGGGAAATATAAAACACAGTGGAAAGTTTTCATAGTACATGAGACCAAGTAGAAGAAAGAATTTCAGACCTTGAAGACTAAGTTATCAAATTAACATAATTAGTCAAAAATAAAGAACAAAGAACCAAGAAGACTGAAGAACGTCTATAAGAAATGAGATTATGTAAAATGGCCAAACGTAAGAATCATAGATATTCCCAAGGGTGAAGAAGAAAATAAAAAAGGCCTGGAAAACCTACTCAAGGAATACTTGAGGAAACTTTTCCTGGTCTTGGTAGAAATTTAGACATTCTAAATACAATCAGATACAATCAGCTCAATGAATACCTGGAAGATTCATTAAAAAGGGAGATTTGCCAAGGCACGCAGTCAACAGGCTGGCTAAAGTCAGTGTGAAGGAGGAGCTCCTATGAACCATGAGGTGAAAACACCCAGTAACTTACAAAGGAAAACTCATCATACTAAAAGGAGACTTTGCAACAGAAACATTACAAACCAGAAAGGAATGTTGTCCTATCTTCAGTCTTCTTAAACCGAATAATTGCCAGCAAAGAATTTAAAAAATTTTATTACAATATGTAATATGAGGATACAGATGTTTAGGCTATACTGTTTTCAATTCTAAGGTAAAGTTCAAGCTGTAGCTGAGCCCTTCACCCAAGGGACGTGCTGAACACCCTCACCTTGTATACCTTAGATGAGATCCCACCAATTGCTCTCCTTCCTCTTCCCTCCTCTCTTCCTCCCTTCACACTCCCCTCCTCCTTGCTAGACTATATTTGTATTTTTTCTTTCATGTGACCATGTAGTTGTTTATATATTGGTTTCATATTAGTATTGAGTACATTAGATATTTTTTTTTCCATTCTTGAGATACTTTACTAAGAAGAACGTGTTTCAATTCCATCTAGGTAAACACAAAAGATGTAAAGTCTCCATCTTTTCTTATAACTGAATACTCTTATTAAAACTCAAAGCTCTTATCAAATGGTTATATAAGGGAGAAAACAAAGTAACTAAGTAACATTCCAAATAATGATTTTGAATCGGAATAGTATTTCACTTATCAATACTAACACTGAACGTAAGTGATCTTAATGCAACCCATGAAAAGACATTAATTGGGTAAATGGATTAAAAAAGCACAACTCAAGTATATGCTGCTTCCGACAAACCCATTTAAATCACAAAAATTCTCATAGACCCAATCAAGGTAAAGAGGTGGAAAAAATATTCTATGCAAATGGAAACCAGAAGCAATCAGGAATAGCTAGTCTTAAATCAGATTAAGTAGACTTTTAAAATAAATGCTGGCAAATAAAAGGGACAAGCTGTTCATTATATAATGATAAAGAGATCAATTCAACAAGAAGATATAACAGTCCTAAATATGTGCACACATAACACAGGAGCTCCCAGATTCATAAAACAAATTCTACTAATTCTAAGAAAAGAGACCAATAGCAATACTTAAATGAGTGTCTAAAACAAATAGACTTAACAGATATTTATAGAACATTCTACCTCAGAACTGCAGAACATACATTCTTTTCATCAGCACATGGAACAATTTCCAACGTAGATCATATCTTAGGCCACAAAACAAGTCTTAGCAAGTGTAGAAAAATTAAAATTATACCATATATCTTCTCAGACCACAGTGGAATAAAACTAGAAATCAAATCCAAGAGGAACTCTGAAAACTACACAAATACATGAAAATTAAACAAGTTGCTGCTGAATATTACCTGGGTAAATAACAAAATCAATATGAAAATCAGAAAGAATTTTGAATTGAATGACAAAGGTGATACAAGCTTCCGTAATCTATGGGATACAGATAAAGCAGCAGGGGAAGTTTACAGTCTCAAATGCTTACATCAAAAAGACAGAAAGGTAAAAAAATTAACAACCTCACACCTCAAGGAACTAGAAAAAGAAGAACAAATCAAACGCCAAGCTAGCAAAAGAAAAGGAATAATAAAGCTCAGAACAGAACTAAATGCAATGAAAACAAACCAAAGACAAGAACAACAAAACCCCAAAGAATCAATGAGACAAAAACTTGAATTTTTGAAAAGATAAACAAAATCAATAGACCACTAGTTAAATTAAAGAGAAATAGAAAAGACCCAAATAAATTCCATCAGAAATGAAAAAAGAGACATTACAAATGATACTACAGAGATACAAACCATTATCCATGACTACTATGGAAAACTCTGTACACATGAAATAGAAAACTTAGAGAAAATGGGTGAATTTTTGGAAATATGCAACCTCCCAAGCCTCAATCAGGAAGAAATAGAAATCCTACAGTGATAATAAGGAGCAAGATATTAACAGTAATTAAAAATCTCCCAACAAAAGTAACCCCGGACCAGATATATTCACAGCCAAATTGTAACATACCTAAGAAGAAGAACTGGCCCCTATTCTCATGAAACTATACCATAACACTGAGAAGAAGCCTTCCTTAACTCTTTTTATAAAGCCAGGAAAGCAGGAGGCTGAGGCAAGAGAATTGCTTAAACCCAAGAGTTGAAGTTGCTGTGAGCTGTGATGCCATAGCACACTACGGAGGGTGACATAGTGAGACTCTGTCTCAAAAAAAAAGCCAGGAAAGGACACAACAACAACAACAACAAAAAGAAAGCTACAGACTAATATTATTTATAAACACAGATGGATGTGAAAATCTTCAACAAATTTCTATTGAACTGAGTTCAATAGCATATCAAAAAGAAATTCATCAGAATCAGGTGAGTTTTACCCCAGGAGCACAAGAATGGTTCAGTATGCATAAGTCAGTAAATGTGATCCACCACATAAGCAGAAGTAAAAACAAATACCATACGATCTTCATAATAGATGTAGAAAAAGCATTCAATAAAATCCAGCACTCTTTCATGATAAAAATCCTCAACAAACTAGGCATAGAAGCAACATACCTCAAAATAATATAAGCCATGTATGACAAACCCATGGCCAACATCATATTGAATGGAGAAAAGTTGAAAGCATTTTGCCTAAGAACTACCACAAGAAAAGGATGTTTGCTGTCACCCCTTTTATTCAACATAATACTGAAATCCTAGCCAGAGTAACCAGGCAAGAAAAATAAAAGCTGTCCATACTGGAAAAGAGGAAGTCAAACTATCTTTGTTTGCTCATAATATGACCTTATAGCTAGAAAACCCTAAAGACCACACCAAGGGACTCCTAGAATTGTTAAATAAATTCAGCAGTTCTCAGGTTACAAAGACCAATGTACACAAATCAGTAGTATTTCCATATATTAATAGTAGTTAAGCTAAGAGTTAAATCAAGAACTCAATACCATTTATAAGAGTTGTAAAGAAAATTAAATGTCTAGGAATATACTTAATTATGAATGTGAAAAATCTCTGCAGGGAGAACTGCAAAACACTGATGAAAGAAACCATAAATGACACGAACAAATTGAAAACATTTCATGTTTGTGGATTGGAAGAATCAACATTGTTAAAATGTCCATACTGCCTGAAATGATATATAGATTCCACATAATTCTGATCAAAATGCCAATGTCCTTTTTCATATATCTAAAGAAAATAAACTTCATATGGAACAACAACAACAAAAAAAAACAACCCTGAATAAGCAATCTTAAGCAAAAAGAACAAATCTGGTGGCATCAAATTATCTGAATTCAAATTATACTACAAGGCTATAAGTGACCAAAAACATGATAATAGTATAAAAGTAGAAATATAGGTCAATGGAACAGCATAGATACCCTCAAAATAAAGCCACGTAGCTATAACCAACTGATTTTCAATGAAGACAAAAACATACACTGGGAACACATGCCCTATTTAATAAATGGTGCTGGGAAAATTGGATAGTCACATGCAGAAGAATGAAACAGGATCCCTATCTCTCACCATATTAAAAAAAAATGAATTCAGGATGGATACATGACTTACCTTGATTCTTATCTTGCTGGAGTATCTGACTTTATCAACTATCATCTCTAAAAATTTTATTATGGAGAATTTCTAATATGTACAAACACAGATAGAATATTATTAATGAACTCTTAATGCATTCTGTTGGAGAAATAAAACAGTCCTGACAAACAAGGAGACACTTTTGTACCAACATAGAAGAATGAGAGCGTGGTTTATTATTGGGTAAGCACTGGTAGGTTTATATGCATAAAAGGTAGCACAAAAATGACTATAAAGCCTGAGCAGAAGTTCATACAGATTTATATGGTAATATAGAAGGAAGAATATTTTTTCATCTCTTTAAGAGATAAATGTTTACTACTGTCATTGTCTTCTGAGTATTTCCTGAGAACTTGTGAATTAAATTTGGAGAAAAGTGCTTACAATTCCAAAGTTCAAAATGCCCATGATTTGGCATTATAAAATTGAAAAGTTGGGTCTCTAATAGGGCTTGTTACATTTTCAAAGAAACATACTAAGGATAGAAGCATAGGAGATACCTCTTTCTCAAAGAAAATTTCATCATGTTGCCCTTAGAATCTATCATTTAGCTGCAACTACTGTCAGAGCATGGTCTAAATTATTTCATCTATACTTTTCCCAATTCCTCCCAAATCTTAGACTTTCTACAAGTTTTTGTGTGTGTATGTTTTTGTTTTTTTGGTAAAGATTTCTGTATGAAACTTCCAGATATTATCTAAATCTTTTACATGTAAACATGATACAATCTGTAAACTCCCCAAACATCAACAGTTCCTTAATATAATCAGATTCCTTTCAGTTTTCCCACTGGCCCTGTCATTTTGCATCTCATTCTCTGGATAATCTAGAATACCACCCATTTTCCAAGGATTTTGCGGGAATTCTTGTCCCTCTACTTTTCTCCCTCTACTGTTTCTCCTCTGTTTGAAACATGCTTCCTTGTCTCTTTCTCAGGTCTTCTCCCAACCTTCAAGATCTAACTGAAACATCAGCATCTACCTCTTTTGTATAGAAAGACCTGACTTTTATAGCATCTTTGTAATAAATATGAACCCCAGTGCTTATATCCTGATGTGCAAGAAATAACTCGTAATTTCCCTTAAATTAACTTATTTCCAGCACTGAGCCTGTGTCCTAGGGGATAGGCAGGAAATTCCAGCACAGTCATTATTGGAGTCGTCCTCTCTCTAGTCTCCCAGAAGACAAGGGAGCAGCCTCTTATCTCCCATCTGCCATAATCTCCCTGATGGCTTCATTGACTTGGGTCCCTTGAGGTTGAGTAGCGCTCTCCTTCCAGGTGGCATGTGGGACATAGGGATTCTTGCCAAAGCTGGGAACCTGATGCCAAGATTCCTGCTCCATTAGCCCAGGAGGCAGCCAGCCCAACTGTGATCATGCTGTGGAGTACAGCGTGGATACCATTTACCTCCGGGAGCCACGGTCCTCTTTCCCCTTCCCATTCCAGGGGCAATACCATTTTTTTTTCTTTTTTGTCCCTAAAGCTCTCTCAATTTCACCTGCCCTTTATTTTATTTTATTATTTTATTTCTTTTCAAGAGAATTAAATCATTTATTAATTACACATGATAATGGTTGATACAAATGTTTCATTCTCATCTACAATTTTATCTGGTACCATTATTCAATTTAGATATATTGCATAGGATATGCCAACAATCACCTTTATAACCAATAATTTCAGGATTTTCCTTAGATGACCCCATTAATTGGTGACAATACATAAATATTGTCTAAAACATGTCTTCCTTATAGCAGGTAGGCCCTGCCACCACTGTGCTCAGCTGAGTTCACAAATCTCTTGTAACCTATAGCTTCCCTGTCACTTCTCTGGCTCTCCTCCCCTGCTAAGCTTTGTTTCCTAGGAGTAATTGAAACCTTCTGCCACTGCCATAACTACTACTGCTACTGGACCACAAGAGCCACCTTGGTTTTATGGTTTGGCAAAGTACTGGCCACCACCACCATAAGGGCCAGAGCTTCTGCCTCCAAAATTTCCTCCCTTCATGGGTCCAAAATGTGAAGACTGATAGTTGTAATTGCCAAAATCATTGTAGCATCCACCACCTCTACCACCATGGCTGCCACCAAAGTCACCATGACCACTGAGGTTTCCTCCATGGCTAAAGTTGCTGCTACCAAAATGACCTCCACAACCCCCATCAAAGTCTCCAGAACCATTCTGACCTTTGTGGCTAGATGAAGCACTGGCCAGCTCTGGCTTTCCTTACTTCACAGATGTGGCCATTCATAGCATAGTGTTTCTGAATGATAGTCTTATCCACAGAATCATGGTCATCAAACATTACAAAAGCAAAGCCCTTCCTCTTGTCACTGCCTCTGCCAGTCATGATTTCTTTTCTTTTTTTTTTTTTTTTT
>CAUYQV010109536.1:0-14246 GCA_963574575.1 Galagoides demidoff
CGGGCGCCTGTGGTCCCAGCTACTTGGGAGGCTGAGACAGGAGACTCGCTTGAGCCCAGGAGTTGGAGGTTGCTATGAGCTGTGATGCCATGGCACTCTACCCAGGGGGAGAGCTTGAGGCTCCGTCTCAAAAAAAAAAAAAAAAAAAAAAAAAAGAAAAGTTTTTAGTTGAATGCCAACAGTGGTGTTGTTGAGGCAGTTTGCTGATCAAGCTGCTGGCCCATTTTGGTTTAGGATAGTGTTCCGCTTCTGTGCAGGTCTAAGAATGCAGTATTCAATTGCTTTCAGCTACTCTTTTTTGCAAACAGGTCTTTAAAAGACAGGTATTTGTCTAGTTGAGTTCTGGGGTCAGTCTCTGATTTCCCATGACCAAACACATTGTCTAGACCAAGGGTCTTTTTTTTTTTTTTTTTTTGAGATAGAGTCTCACTGTGTTGCCTTAGGTAGAGTGCTGTGATGTCACAGCTCACAGCAACCTCAAACTCTTGGGCTCAAGTGATTCTCTTGCCTCAGCCTCCCAAGTAGCTGGGACTACAGGTGCCAACCACAATACCCAGCTATTTTTTTGTCGTAGTTATCATTCTTTGACAGCCCTGGGCTGTGTTTGAACCCGACAGCTCCAGTGTGTGTGGCTGGTGCCCTAGCCCCTGAGCTACAGGTGCCAAGCCAGACCAAGGGTCTTGAGTCCAAAGTGGAGCTACTGCTGCTGAATGCTGGTTTGGGGAATCCATGGAGGTGTGATGACCCAGCTTGTTTGAGTTTAGGGAACTAATTGGAAGTAATCATTGGTGATGCTTTTAATGCATACAAAGAAAGCATCTTTCAAAAGTGGTTTGGGGTTCCAGAGTCAGGATGTCCTGGTGTGGGTTTAACCTTGTGGCTGGGCATCAGGGTGGTGCCCACATCTTACCAAGATGAGCACCTGCCTGTAGATGCTCATTTAAAGTTGTACTTCAGTAGTAATTAGATGATAAGCAATTATTTATTAGTATGCAGTCTAAATGGCTTTTAGTTTATCTGAGAAATGTAGGTGGGATGAAGATGCTTGTTTGGTGTTACATTTAAACATAGTAAGAAAATCACATGTACCACTCTTGACACCAAAAAAAAGAAAAAAGTAATATGTATTATTAAAGATTTTGTTTGTAACTTTATTTTTATATTTTATTAAATCATAGCTGTCTACAGTAATACTATCATGGGGTACAGTGTGTTGTTTCTATATACAATTTGAAATACTTTCATCCAACTGGTTAACATAGCCTTCTGTCATTTTCTTAGTTACTATGTTAAGACATTTATATTCTACATTTAGAAAGATTTACATGTACCCTTTTAGGATAAACCATAGGTGTGATGCCACCAATCACCCTCCCTCCACCCATACTCCTTCCTCCTCTACCCTCCCTTTTCCCTTTCCCGTTATTCTTGGGCTAAAGTTGGGTTATAGCTTTCCTATGAAAGCTGTAAATTACTTTCATAATAGGGTTGAATACACTGGATACTTTTTCTTCCATTCTTGAGATACTTTGCTAAGAAGAATATTTTCCAGCTTTGTTTGTAATTTTTATTGAGCCCATGAAGTGACTTGCTTCAGTCCTTTTAGGAAGCTTTTGCCAGGGTGTATCCCTTGGGACTGCCTCCTTAGTAATTACCACTCAAGAGAGAGACTTCCGGATCCGCGCCTGTGCCTCAATCGGCTAAGGCGCCAGCCACCTACACCTAAGGTGGCGGGTTCGAATCCCCAGCCCAGGCCCGCCAAACAACGATGGCTGCAACCAAAAAAATGGCCGGGCATTGTGGCTGGTGCCTGTGGTCCCAGCTACTTGGGAGGCTGAGGCAGGAGACTCGCTTGAGTCCAGGAGTTGGACGTTGCTATGAGCTGTGATGCCATGGCACTCTACCCAGGGGGATAGCTTGAGGCTCCATCTCAAAAAAAAAGAGAGAGACTTCCCATCACTGCACAAAGAGAATAGCCAGAGTTTGTCCCATTGAATTACATATTCTGGTTCATGCAGGGTTGCCATGGAATTTGTAAATAGATAATACCACCTTTCAGAGCAAAGACAGGGCCTTTCCCTATATTTCAGTTCACTTGTTCTTGAAATTTCTATTTTGGGCCTATGTACTACCAACCTATTATTTTAAAACATGAATATGTGCCAAAGAGCAAAGACCCTTTAGTCAGTGCCAGGCAAAACAGCTATCATTGCTCTTGACGTGAGCAAGAGGTAGCTTGGGGCTGAGTTGTAGTCTAAAGGGGGTGGGCATCTCCTTACCCAGGTGGCTGGGACCCTCCCTCTGGCCTTACTTCCTCTGTGCCCATCGCTGTTACTCATCTCAGTGTCATCTCGCTCCTGTTGGTACCCCCCATCACCATTACCTGCTGTCATCCCCTTCTCCCCTGTACCCCTCGCTGTCAGCCCTCTGTCTTCTAGTGCCCCCGAGGTCACTTCTCACTGTTCTCCCCCCAGCTCCCTGATAAACATGCAGTCTCCCCTTTCCTTGGTGGGCGGTCACCCGCGCTGTCACAGCTCTTCTTTGCCCTAGCAGCTTGGGGCCCGCTTGTCCCTCTGTGCCCCGCCCCCTCACGAAATGCCCTTTGTTCTGGAGGGCACGCCCCTACCGCGGTGCGGGTTACGATTGGCTGTCCCTAGTCACGTGCACCGGGCCCCGCCCTCGTGGGAACCGGCCCTGGCTCGGTCGACCGCGTGGGCTTCAGACCTGGGCGTTCGCTGGTGGCAGCATGGGGGCGAGGCCAGGCCGATGTTCCCTACTTGCGCCTCCAGCGCAGGTATCTGGGGGCAGCAGGCAGGCGCAACGGTACAGGGGGTCCCGGAGTCCAGTCGGATCCCCAAGCTACCCCTGGAGGGGCAGACCCCTGCCCAGGCCTGTGCCCCATTAGGGCCGTGGACAGTCAGGGTGGCCTGGGTCTTCACATCTGCCCCCAGGTGTGGTTACAACTCCAACTTATGCAAGAGTACATGTGCGCAGCTTTTGGTGAATGGTCAGGTGTTTGTTTTTTTTAAAAACAGATGTCTGGGCTCAGCGCCTGTGGCTCAATCGGCTAGGGCGCCAGCCACGTACACCTAAGGTGGCGGGTTCAAATCCCCAGCCCGGGCCTGCCAAACAGCAATGATGGCTGCAACCAAAAAATGGCCGGGCGTTGTGGCGGGCGCCTGTGGTCCCAGCTACTTGGGAGGCGGAGGCAGGAGACTCGCTTGAGCCCAGGAGTTGGAGGTTGCTATGATCTGTGATGCCTTGGCACTCTACCCAGGGGGATAGCCTGAGGCTCCGTCTCAAAAAAAAAAAAAAAACCAGATGTCTGTTCTGATAAATAAGAAAAGGCCCTCTTCTTCTGGAATGGAGGGGCTGTTCCAAGGTCGGTTTTCATTTGAAAAAAATTACAGTTCCGGTGATCCCTAACTGTAGTTAGGAAGTCCTCTCTGTTAATCCTCCCCCTGTCTTATGCAGACTGTCCCTGGGGGTATGGCCCTTCAGACGTGTTCGGTTTCTCAGTGGAAAATGGACTCCCCCGTAAACGTGGCATAGACGCTTAGGCCACTACATACAACAGCCTTGTCCTTTGCTGGACTCCTCGCTGCCTCTGCTGGAAGGCCTGACACTTCTGGCTGCTCTGTCCTGCGTGGAGGGTGTGTGACTTGCTGGGCTCTTCACAGTGTATTCTCAGTTGTTTGGTGGGAGGACATGTGAAACTTTCTAAGCATTTGGTTCTACGTGAAGTTTCTATTGCTGCTTGTCTGAAGTCTGAGACTTTTACTGAAAGATTCTCTTGCAATATTTACTTTTTTAAAAAAGTTGATGCCTTCGTACCTAGGACTTGGGTGAAAGTTCCACTTGGCCTCAGGGGCTCAGGTGTCTCCATCAGAGGAGGGTGGGGGAGAGAAAACTTCACCTTAGGGGGTTTTCACATTTGTCTGCATGCCACTTACAGATCCCAGCTCAGTCACCTGGTTGTAATTTCACTAAGCTGGGTAACTTGAAACCAGCAAAAATCAAGTCTTCCAGCCTTACTTTCTCTCTCTCTTTTTTTTTTTTTTTTTTATGTAGAGACAAAGTCTCACTTTATCACCCTTGGTAGAGTGCTGCCGTGGTGTCACACAGCTCACAGCAACCTCCAACTCCTGGGCTTAGATGATTCTCCTGCCTCAGCCTCTGGAATAGCTGGGACTGCAGGCGCCTGCCACAATGTCCGGCTATTTTTTTGTTGCAATTTGGCCAGGGCCGGGTTTGAACTCACCACCTTCGGTATATAGGGCTGGGGCCCTAACCACTGAGTCACAGGCACCACCCCAGCCTCACTCTTAAAAATTGTGCCCTAAGGTTCCAGGGCTGCCCTGGGCCGTTCCCGCACCCCAAACACCCAAGCAAAGTTTGCTCACTAGATCAGATCAAACAAAAACTTATAACCACCCTGAGGCCAAGTGAAGGAGGACCACATAGGGGAGTGTTGGGGTGTCTATTCCTTCCCAACACCCGGCTTAGGGAGTATATATAGCCAATGTGGGAAGCTGGCCACCCCTACCCAGTGTCTTGCCTTTCATCCCCATTGCTTCCCACCCCTACTCATTTTCCATGCCATTCTGCACTTCTCTTGTTTGTGTTCTTTGCTCTAGAGTTCACCCATCTGAGTCTGAGTCCTTAAAACCTGGGAAGCTGCCTGGGAAGCTGGCTCGGTGCCTGTGGCTCAATCGGCTAAGGCGCCAGCCACGTACACCTAAGGTGGCTGGTTCAAATCCCCAGCCCGGGCCCACCAAACAAAAATGATGGCTGCAACCAAAAATAGCCGGGCGTTGTGGTGGGTGCCTGTGGGCCCAGCTACTTGGGAGATGGAGGCAGGAGACTCGCTTGAGCCCAGGAGTTGGAGGTTGCTATGATCTGTGATGCCATGGCACTCTACCCAGGGGGATAGCTTGATGCTCCGTCTCAAAAAAAAAAAAAAAAACCTGGGAAGCTGTCCCACTGGCCCAGCAGTATTCCGAAGGGTTCTGAGTCTGATGGAATCCCTCCTCAGAGGTGAGAGTTGCCTGAGGGGGGGAGCAGTTTCCCCCGAACTCCTGGAGACTGGGCAGGAGATTCCCTGGTGAATTTCCTTGCTTCCTCTCCTGCTGATTTTGGTGGTTGTAGGGCATGGGAGCATCATCATGGAGCTGTGTACAGCAGTGTTTAGTCACACTGTACTGGTTACTAATTGTTTTGGATGGATTTGAGAACTACAAGTGTCACCTTGACCCCTGGGGGCTCTTAGTTGTCCAGGGAGCAGGAGGCTGTGATGTTTTCTTTTGGGTATCCCTTCTTACTGCATATGTGTCCTTAAGGTCGAGGCATTTTTTTTCTCTTAAACCTTCTCTTTGTCTTAAGATCAGACCAAACTTTGTAGTTGTGTGATAAGCAGGAGGTGGTAGCCCTGAGTGAAAGAGCTGCGCCAAGTGGTGCTTCTGCGTTGGGGAGAGGGAGGAGGGCCACCAGCGCTCTGGTTGCCATGATGATGGTCCCAGGTTGTGGAGAAAAGGCCAGATGATGCTTACCTAAGAGGACCATGAGAGAACACATACAAGTTTAGATTCAAAATTGGGAAGAAGGGGAGGGTTGTGGATTGCAGTCACTTCTGTGAGCGCTCATGTGCACTAGCCTGGCTGGCACCCTGCAATATCTGGCCCTTTAGTGAGGTTTTGGAGCCCTTTGGCTGCCTTGCTGCCCTGTGTGGAGGGTGTCCTGAGGACAGACCTTCAGGGGCCTCTTCTGCTAGTGTTCTACCCTCCCCAACCTTTGTGCTGACCCTACAGTAGAATACATAAGTATTTCTGAAGATTTGAACCATTTTCGTAAAATGTCAATTTTCCTATTAGCTTAATTTAGTTTTGCTTTTTTATTGTAGTCAAATATATATAACAAAATTTACCATTATCACCATTTTTAAGTGTACAACTGAGTGGCATGAAGTACATTCATGTTGTGTAGCCATTGCTACCATCCCTCTCCGGAACTTTTCATCCTTCCAAACTGAAACTCTGTCCCCATTAAACACTAGCTGCCTCCTTCCATAATTTTTTTTTTTTTTTGAGATAGGGTCTTGCTCTGTCACACACGCACGTACGCACACCCAGCAGCTGGAGTGCAATGGCATCACCACAGCTCTCTGTAACCTGGAACTCCTGGGCTCAAGTTATTCTCCTGCCTCAACTTCCCCAAGTGCTGAGATTATACTAGTGAGCCACTATGCTTGGCCTCCTTCCATAATTTTTTTTTTTGAGATAGAGTCTCACTCTGTTGCCCGGTCTGGAGTGCCTCTTATCTCAGCTTCCTGAATAGCTGGGACTACAAGTGCTCAGCTAATTTGTCTTTTTTTTTTTTTTTTTTCCCTGAGACAGAGTCTCACTATGTCACCCTTGGTAGAGTGCCATGGCATCACAGTTCACAGCAACCTGAAACTCTTGGGCTTAAGCGATTCTCTTGCCTCAGTCTCCCAAGTAGCTGGGACTACAGGTGCCTGCCACAACACTTGGCTGTTTTTTTGTTACAGTTGTCATTGCTGTTTAGCTGGCCCGGGCCGGGTTTGAACCCGCCCGCTTCGGTGCATGTGGCTGGTGCTGTAACCTCTGTGCTGCAGGCATGAAGCCTAATTTGTCTATTTTTAGTAGAGATGGGGGCTCACTCCTGCTCAGGTTGGTCTCTAACCCCTACGCTCAAGCTTTCCTCCCACCTTGGCCTCCCAAAGTGCTAGAATTACAGGAGTGAGCTGCTACACCCAGCTTTCTCGGTATGATTTAATTCAGCAGCATTAATTACATTCACAGTGTTATACAACCATCACTATCCATTTCCAAAATTTTTCTATCATTCAAAAACAGAACCTCCGTGCCCATTAAATCACAGCTCCTCATTCCCTATCCTCCCCCCCTGCCCCTGGTAACTTCTGATGTACTGTGAGTACCCTGTAAAAATGAAATCATATATTACTTGTCTTTTTGTGTCTGGCTTCTACTCAACATTGTCTGGTTCACACATGTTAGAGTGTGTGTGCCAGCATTCACTTCCCTTTTTTTTTTTTTTGGCCAGGGCTGGGTTTGAACCCACCACCTCTGGTGCCCTACTCCTTTGAGCCACAGGTGCTGCCCTCACTTCCCTTTTAAGTCCGAATAATAATCCATTATGGCTGGGCGCAGTGGCTCCTGTCTGGCACTTTGGGAGGCTGAGGCAGGAGGATCCCTTGAGCCCAGGAATTTGAGGTTGCCGTGAGTTGTGATGACAACACCTTGGTACTCTAGCCTGGGCGACAGAGTGAGACCGTATCTGAAAGGAAAAAATATATATAGTTTGGGCATGATGGCTCATACCTGTAATCCTAGCATTGTGGGATGCCGAGGTAGAAGATAGCCTGAGCTCACCAGTTTGAGACCAGCCTGAGCCAGAGCAAGACCTCGTCTCTTGAAAAAAAAAATAACTGGGTGTTGTGGTGGTTGCCTGTAGTCCCAGCTACTTGGGAGGCTGAGGCAAGAGAATCACTTTAGCCCAAGAGTTGGAGGTTGCTGTGAGCTGTAGACGCCATGGCACTCTACCAAGGGCGACAATGTGATAATTTGTCTTAAGCAAAAAAAAAAAAAAAAAAAAAAAGCTACACAGTGGCACACATCTATAGTTCCATTTGCTCAGGAGGATTACTTGAGCCTAGGAGTTGAAAGTTGCTGTGAGGTGTGATCACACTACTGCATCTTGCACGGGCAGCAGAGTGAGATCTCATTTCTAACAGCAGCAGCAGAGAAAGATCCACTGTGTGGATAGACCACAGTTTTGTTTATCCCTTCATCTGTAATGGACGCTTGGGTTGTTGATTTTTTTCAGACATAGGGTCTTCCTATGCTGTCTAGGCTGGTCTCAAACTCCTGGGTTCAAGTGATCCATCTCAGTCTTCTTGGTAGCTGGGACACTTGATGGTTCCCTCTTTGTGGCTGTTGCGAATAATGCTGCATTGAACATGGTGTGCAGTATCTGTTCCATACCTACCCTCAGTTCTTTTGGAAACATGCTAAGGAGTGGAATTGCTGGGCCCCACAGTGGTACTTCTGGTTTTACTTGGGCTTGATTGGTTCCCAGGCAACCCTGGGGACCAGCTAGTACTCCATCTTGTCTCTATCCTCACTCCCAAGGTCCTGGCACCTCACAGGTGCTCAGGAAAGTCTGTGTCCATCTCTGAACTCTGAGTCTTCCTTTACTGACCAGGAAAGGGGGTTTGAACTACCTGATCAGCTTTGATCTCTGTCAGTTTTGATGCCTACCAGGTAATCCCAACACCTAGGGCCACAGCCCTACTCACAGCAAGGGAGGCATGAGCCTTTCATGATGTTCCCCAGCTGGAGGTGAAGGTCTTTATTCTTGAATATGGGAGCTTGTGCCAGTGGACCCCCTGCCTTTTTCTGCCTTGCCTCTTGGGCCACTCAAGGTGATCCTATCACTAGCCTGGGCCTTAGCACTGTGGGTGACTTAGGGCCCTTTGGTGTCCATGGTGTGTTTATGGCACTGCTCTGGGGGTACTGCCTGGCACCTTCCACATCATCTCTGTTGCTGCTACACCCTGCACTGTAGGCTTTCTTCTACCCCTTACCCCTTTCCTACTCCAGGAGTCACCTGTGACCCTCCTGGGGAATGTGTAGCTCCAGGCCCATGTGGCCCCTATGACATTTGGCACTGCCCAGTGGGGCTTCCCTTTGTGGCCCATTTCCCGTGTGATCCTCTGGCTGTGCCCAGGACCCTGTGTTTCTCCCCAGGCTCCTTCTCTCCCTTCTTGTGTGTCAGGATCTCTGCAAGTTCCATGATGCTGGACCAAATAGGTCCCCATCCTGGCTCTGATGATGACTTGTGAGAAGAATGATGCAGCCTACACAAAGGGGTGTGCAGGGGAATGAACTTTTTTTTTTAATACAAGTTTAAAAAGTTTATTCAAGGGGTGGCACAAAGGAGTAGGGCACCAGCCCCATATGGTGGAGGTGGCAGGTTTAAACCCAGCCTCAGCCGAAACTGCAAAAAAAAAAAAAAGTTTATTTAAAAAAATAGGAAAGATGGTTTTCTGGGAAATGCAGTGTTGGGTTTTCCTCTTGTGTTTAACAGAGAGCTTTGTGGGTGGTTTGAGTACCTCAGATGGGGGGGGCCCAAATCAGGGGATGGATGCTGTGTTCGAAGATATCATTGTTCCCATGAGATCAGACATCTGGAGGAGGAAGACAGAGCTGGCTGTTGTCCAGGTGCTGGAGGGTGCAGAGGGGGCCCAGGCTATCTCCAAGTGTGCAGGGACTTGCTGCAGTGCTTGTTCTCTGCCCCCAGGTGCCCCTGCCTGCACCGCACGGCCGGGGACACGGAGCGCAAGTACCACCTGCGCTACTACAAGACGGGCACCTGCATCCATGAAACCGATGCACGTGGCCACTGTGTAAAGAATGGGCTGCACTGTGCCTTCGCGCATGGCCCCTTGGACCTGCGGCCTCCCGTGTGTGATATCAGGTGAGTGGGCATCTGGGCTGGGTGCGTGGGAGCTAGCTTTCCCCTGTGCTTCCAGCTTGCTGGCCCAAGCAAGTCTTTTTTCTGGGTCTTGATTTTACTATATTTCTGATGACAAAAGACCCTATTCCTTTAGTGTTGTATGGCAGCTCCTTAGGGCTGAGGTGGGGGTGGGTGGGCCAATGTCCAGGTGTGACAGGAAAGGGGTTCCTTTCTAAACAGCACTCAGCTCTCCATTGTTGGTGTGTGGATCAGGACTGTTGGGACAGGACAGGGTATGCCCATTGCCTGACCCTGCAGACAGAGGCATCATCTCTGGTGACACAAGGCAGCTGCATAGGGACAGACTGTGATCCTGTGTTCCCATGACTTTCCCTCACCTCCCAGGATCTTGGGCTATGTAGGGCTGTAACTATTGTGTGTTTGGTCACAGGGAGCTGCAGGCCCAGGAAGCCTTGCAGAACGGCCAGCTCGGTGGTGGGGATGGTGTCCCTGATCTGCAGCCTGGGGTCTTGGCCAGCCAGGCCATGATCGAGAAGCTCCTGGGTGAGGACCCTCGGTGGCAAGGTAACCCTGCGGCTGCCACAGAGGGTGGGCAGGGGGAGCCATAGTCACCTGCCCTTAGAGAGACAAAAAGGTGATCACATAGAAGTCTGAGGCTTGTTGGGCCAGAATTCAGGGACTGGTGGCTGAGCAGGACTTGAGCTCAGGTGTCCTGCCCCTGAGTCTACCCTGAGCCTTTTTTTTTTTTTTGAGACAGAGTCTCAGTCTGTCATGCTGGGTAGTGTACCATGGTGTCATGGCTCATAGCTACCTCAAACTCTTGGGCTTAAGTGATTCTCTTGCCTCAGCCTCCCAAGTAACTGGGACTACCAGTGCCCGGCTATTTTTTTTTTTTTTTTTGTAATTGTCATTGCTGTTTTAGCTGGCTAGGGCCAGGTTTGAGCTTGCCACTCTCGGTGTATGTGTCTGGCGCCCTGCTGACTGAGCTACGGGCGCCACCAGCCCTGAGCCTTTTTGTCAGCTGGGTTCTCAGCGGAGTCAGCTGTTGACTGGCTGCTGGGCTTGGGGACGGCACAGCTCCTATGGGAACTTTTGGGGCATTCTGGCTTGGGGTTGGGCCAGTGTCCACTGTTCACAGGCCAGGTCCCTATGGCACCTCACCCCAAAGCTGTGCTCTGCAGGTGGTTTCTGGGAGCCTTCAGACCCACGACTGGTCAGAGTCAGTCCCTGGGCTATCCCTGGACTATCACTGGGGCCTGTGATCCTGGCAAGCCCCAAAGATAAGGTGACAGGGAGTGAAGGGCTTCAAGGTTTTTCTTTTTATTGTGGCAGGATACACACAACAAAATTCCCCATCTTAGTGTGTACATTTCAGGGGCAGTTAGCACATGCAGTGTGTGTAGCCCACATTCTGTCTGGCCCTAGAACATTTCCTCACTCAGGCGGAAACCCTATGCCCCCCGCCCCCCACCTGTTTCCCACTTGTGTGGGTCTGCCTGTCCCAGGCATGTCATATGGGCAAGGGAGTTTCTGTGGGTCTCCACAGTTTGCTTGCTGAGTATGTTTGTGAGCACGAATAGCCTTTTCTCTGATCACTGAGGAACTGAGCTGTGCTGGGGCTGTGGGCCTTGGGATTGACTGATAGAGGCAATTTGGGGAACTTTTCCTGGTTCTCCTTCCATTGTGACTTCTTGCACCAAATGATGCTGGACATAGCCACCCTGGCTGGCGCCCTGGGTGTCAGCTGGGCAGTGCAGTGAGCCTCAGCCTTGTGTCATTCAGGGTGTGGAGGAGGCTGCAGAGACATCTACTATCCCTTCCACATTCCAGGAAGAGGACGCACAGACTCACTGCTCTGGGCAGAGTCTCACTTTGTTACCCTGGGTAGAGTGCCATGGCGTCATAGCTCACAGCAACCTCAAACTCTTGGATTTGAGCAATCCTCTGCCTCACCCTCTTGAGTAGCTAGGACTATGGGCACCCACCACAATGCCCAGTTATTTTTAGAGACAGGGTCTTGCTCTTGCTCAGGCTGTCTTGAACTCCCGAGCTCAAGAAATCTTCCCTCCTCAGCCACCCAGAAAGCTAGGATTATGGACATGAACCACCACACCCATCTAATTTTCCTTTTTTTTTTAGACAGAGTCTCAAGCTGTCGCCCTGTGGAGAGTACCATGGCATCACAGCTCAAACTCTTGAGCTTAAGTGATTCTCTTGCCTCAGCCTCCCTAGTAGCTGGGACTACAGGCGCCCACTACAACGCCTGGCTATTTTTTTTTAATTGTTGTTGCAGTTGTCATTGTTGTTTTAGTTGGCCTGGGCCAGGTTCAAACCCACCAGGCTGAATATATGTGGTCAGCGCCCTACCTTCTGAGCTATGGGCACGGCTCATAATTTTCCTATTTTTAGTACGGAGGCTGAGGCTGACCTAGAACTTCTGAGCTCAAGAGGTCTCACTACCTGTGGCTCCAGTGGCTAAGGCGCCAGCCATATACACCTAAGGTGGCAGGTTCGAATCCAGCCCGGACCCGCCAAACAACAATGACGGCTGCAACCAAAAAATAGCCAGGCATTGTGGTGGGTGCCTGTGGTCCCAGCTACTTGGGAGGCGGAGGCAGGAGACTCGCTTGAGCCCAGGAGTTGGAGGTTGCTGTGAGCTGTGATGCCATGACACTCTACCTAGGGGGATAACTTGAGGCTCTGTCTCAAAAAAAAAAAAAAAATTAGAAAAATGTAAACAGAAACTGGAGTTAAAAAAAATAGAAGAATTCACCAGACGTGGTGCATGCCTGTCGTCCCAGCTACTTGGAAGGTTGAGGCAGGAGGATCACTTGAGCCCAGGATTCTGAGGCTATAGTAAGCCATGATGAGGCTACTGCATTTTTTTTTTTTTGAGACAGAGCGTCAAGCTATCCCCCTGGGTAGAGTGCTGTGACATCACAGCTCACAGCAACCTCCAACTCCTGGGCTCAAGCCAGTCTCCTGCCTTAGCCTCCCAAGTAGCTGGGACCACAGTCGCCCACCACAACACCCGGCTATTTTCGTCGTTGTTGCAGCCATCGTTGTTGTTTTGGTGGGCCTGGGCTGGATTCGAACCCACCACCTTAGGTGTATGTGGCTGGCGCCTTAGCCATTTGAGCCACAGGTGCCGAGCCGAGGCTACTGCATTTTACCAGGGCAACAGTGAGACTCTGTCTCAAAAAAATAAAAAGAAAAAGAAAGAAAAAATGCAGAGTACAGCGAGTTCACATACCTCCTCCACCCCAAGCTATCATGGAAACCCTGCATTAGTGTGCAGCCTGTCATAGTTGACCATATCAATACTTTATTAATTGACATCCATAGTTAACACAAGGGCTCCTTCTTGGAGTTGCATGTTCTCTGGGCTTGGACATGTGTACAGTGCTATGTGTCCTCTGTTGTAGTATGACAAAGAACAATTTTGCTGTCCTGAAAATTGCCTATGCTTCACCTGTTTGTCCCCCTCCCGAGCCCCCAGCAGCCCCTGATCTTCCTGTCGCCATAGCTATGCCTTATCCAGAATGTCACAGAGTTGGGACCACTCAGGGTGTAGCCTTTCTGGATGTTTCCCACTTAGCAATGAGCATTTGAGGCTGCTCTGTGTCCTCTCATGGTTCCATCACTTATCTTCCCAGCTCTGAGCACTACCCTGTTGTCCTGATGCACTGCAGTTTGTCTTTGTCTCCATTCTCCTGCTAAGGGGTGTCTCTGTCACAGACTGCTGTGCTATAGTGTTGTAGTGCAGCGTAGGTGCTTTGTTTACGGTCAGTCTTCATGCTTGTATACATTTAAATCACATATTTTCTTTAGTAATTGTAATTGCACATTTGCATTATATTTCTGGATGTTTAGCCTTAAAGCTTATTTTTCAGGGTTTGTTTTCTCTGAAGAAAGATGAGCATTATGGCTCATTTCTGTGGGTTTCATGTCACTTACTGCAAAACCTGTCACCTATAGGAGGCACTTGGCCAATACTTATGATCCAGTGTTTTGGCTGAGTGAGGTAGCTCACACCTGTAATCCTAGCCTTTGGGAGGCCTAGGTGGGTGGATTGCCTGAGCTCATGGGTTCAAGACCAGCCTGAGCCAGAGCAAGACTTTGGCTCTAAAAATAGTCAGGCATTGTGGTGGGTGCCTGTAGTCCCAGCTACTCAGGAAGCTGAGGCAAGAGAATCTCTTAAGCCCAAGTGTTTGAGGTTGCTGTGAGCTGTGACACCATGGCATTTTACTGAGGGCAACCAAGGAGACTCTGTTTCTAAAAAAACTCTCTTGGCTCATGCCTGTGGCTCAAGTGGCTAAGGCGCCAGCCACATACACCTAAAGTGGCAGGTTTGAATCCAGTCCGGGCCTGCCCAAACAACAATGACAGCTGCAACCAAAAAATAGCTGGGCACTGTGGTGGGCGCCTGTGGTCCCAGCTACTTGGGAGGCTGAGGCAGGAGACTCACCCAGGAGTTGGAGGTTGCTGTGAGTCGTGATGCCATGGGCACTCTCCCCAGGGGGATAGCTTGAGGCTCTGTCTCAAAAACAAAAAAAACACCTCTCTCTAAAAAAATAAAAAAAAATTTACAATTTGTTTTTATTTTTATTTTTATTTTTTTTTTGAGACGGAGCCTCAAGCTATCCCCCTGGGTAGAGTGCCATGGCATCACAGCTCATAGCAACCTCCAACTCCTGGGCTCAAGCGAGTCTCCTGCCTCAGCCTCCCAA
>CAUYQV010109537.1:0-11569 GCA_963574575.1 Galagoides demidoff
GGCGCCTGTGGTCCCAGCTACTTGGGAGGCAGAGGCAGGAGACTCGCTTGAGCCCAGGAGTTGGAGGTTGCTATGAGCTGTGATGCCATGGCACTCTACCCAGGGGGATAGCTTGAGGCTCCGTCTCAAAAAACAAAAAAACAAAAAAACAAAAAAACCAGCCAGGCACTGTGGCAGGTGCCTGTAGTCCCAACTATTTGGGAGGCTGAGGCAAGAGGATCACTTGAGCCAAAGGGTTTGAAGTTGCTATGAGCTATGACACCGTGGCACTCTACCCAGGATGACAGAGTGAGACTGTCTCGCAACAACAACAAAAAAGAGGTTTTTGTTAAGTCTTAAGAGTTGTTTGTGTGGAGTCCTAGTGAAAACTATCCTGGGGGGCAGTGCCTGTGGCTCAAGAGTAGGGCGCCGGCCCCATATGCTGGAGGTGGTGGGTTCAAACCCAGCCCTGGCCAAAAACTGCAAAAAAAAAAAAAAGAAAAAGAAAAGAAAAAGAAAACCATTCTAGGAGGAAGCTGCCAGTTGTTGACAGATGATGCTGGTTGTGTGTGCAGGAGAGTGTGGGAGGGCAGGTGTGGGCTGAGGGGTGGCTTCTTGCCCAGGGGCAGCAAATGGAAGGGGCATACTCTGGGATGCTCGGTTGCTTCTGTCAGTAGGATGTCCAGGGTGCTTTTTGGGAGCAGTCAGTCTCTGAGACCCTTTTTTGGGGGGACATCTTGGGCTAACTCAGGGCCTGCCCACCACTTCCAGTCACTTTGAAGGCCTGCGTGTGGGCTGAGGGAGAGTGTTTAAGTGTTGTGTGGAGACATCAGGTTTGTTTAACAAACTATAAGACTTCCTGTTGAGGTGTTGGGGATAAAATGTCTTACATAGATTTGAGGGATTTTAAAAGAAGAACTGACTCCATTTTCCTTCGTCTTTCCTCGGTTGGAGTGTATGCTAGAGTGATGGTTTGTATGTGTATTCTTGGCTCGGGACCTTGGCTGCAAAACTGGGTCATGGGAGCCACCTGGAGTGTTCCTCTGGCCTGGGGCGGGGCTGCTGCCTCCCAAGGCCAAGTCTAGGCAGGCCCAGCCTGTGTTGCTATGCAGTGGTCCTTTATGTCCTAACACACGTTAGTTGGGAACTATTCCTGAAAGTGTTAAACACAGCCATTCTTTTTCTTTTTCTTTTCTTTCTTTCTTTTTTTTTTTATCTTTTGGGTTTCTTTAAATTGGAATAGAAAAATACATACGAAGTTTAAAATTTATCATATTTAATATTTCCACAACTCTTTTTACTGTAACTTATTTTTCCGTGAAGCATAACATAGTCAAAGAGATGCAATCACCAGTGCCCTGAAAACTTAGAAAAAGAGACCCAGGTATACTGTGGGGGCATAGGTGAGGTGACTATGATACCACCCCTGACAATTCTTTTTTTTTTTTTTTTTTTTTTGAGACAGAGCCTCAAGCTATCCCCCTGGGTAGAGTGCTATGGCATCACAGCCCACAGCAACCTCCAACTCCTGGGCTCAAGCAAGTCTCCTGTCTCCGCCTCCCAAGTAGCTGGGACCACAGGCGCCCACCACAACGCCTGGCCATTTTTTGGTTGCAGCCGTCATTGTTGTTTGGCGGGCTGGGCTGGGGATTTGAACCCACCACCTTAGGTGTACGTGGCTGGCGCCTTAGCCGATTGAGCCACAGGCGCCGAGCCACCCCTGACAATTCTTTAAGCATTTAGCATGTGGCTATGTCAGGTTATAGGTCTATTGAGTAAAAAAAGTAATGGCCTTTACATAATCATAACAGGTCCTCAATTTTTTTTTTTTTAAACTTTGTTGTCCTTGGTAGAGTGCTGTGGCATCACAGTTCACAGCAACCTCCAGCTCTTGGGCTTATGCGATTCTGTTGCCTAAGCCTCCCGAGTAGTTTGGACTACAGGTGCCTGCCACAACACCCGGCTATTTTTGTTGTTGTTGTTGTTGCAGTTTGGCTGGGGCCAGGTTTGAACCCACTACCCTTGGCATAGGGGGCTGGTGCCCTACCCACTGAGCCACAGGCGCCACCCTAAATGATAAATTTTTTATATACATTAACCACAATAAAAACTCAGGTTGGGGCTTGGCGCCTGTAGCTCAGCAGATAGGGTGCCAGCCACATACATAGGAGCTGGCGGTTTTGAACCCAGCCCAGGCCTGCTAAACAACAACACCTACAACCAAAAAATAGCCAGGTGTTGTGGCAGGCTCCTGTAGTGCCAGCTACTTGGGAGGCTGAGGAAGACTGAGGCAAGAGAATCACTTAAGCCCAAGAGTAGAAGGTTGCTGTTAGCTGCTACGCCATGGCACTCTACCCAGGGCGAAATATTGAGACTCTGTCTCAAAAAAAAAAATAAAAATAAAAAAATAAATGGGTAGGTCTTACCTTAGATAGATACTAGAAAACTTAGACTTGTCTTCTGGGAATATTTTAGAAAGCTCTTTATCATTGTGTTAGTTTTGCTTTTTACTTAACTAATTTTTTTTTTTTTTTTTTGAGACAAAGCCTCAAGCTGTCCCCCTGGGTAGAGTGCTGTGGCATCACAGCTCACAGCAACCTCCAATTCCTGGGCTCAAGTGAGTCTCCTGCCTCTGCCTCCCAAGTAGCTGGGACCACATGTGCCCGCCACAATGCCTGACTATTTTTTTTGGTTGCAGCCATCATTATTGTTTGGCGGGCCCCGGCTGGATTCGAGCCCGCCACCTTAGGTGTATGTTGCTGGCGCCTTAGCCACTTGACCCACAGGTGCCAAGCCTACTTAACTAATTTTTAGCTAGAGCTCTCTCCAGCTACCCTTTGGTGTAGAATTGGGCATTGTGACCTTGATGTATACATGCATAACCCTTTTTCTTTTTGTAATATACAGTCACCTGTGCCCCCAATACAGAAATCCACACATGGGTCCTTTGTATAAAATGTAGTATTTACATATGACCTAAGAATATGCTCTCATATGCTGAGTTAAATCATCTTTAAATTATCAGTGCTACTTAATACGGAGTAAAGGCTGTGTATAGTTTTACTGTACTGTTTAGGGAATAAAGATGAGAAATAAAGTCTGTATATGTCAACACAGATGCAGTCATCCATTTTTTTTTCCAAAATATTTTTTTCTTTCCTTGTAATAAAAAGTTGTTTTTTTTTTTTTTTTTTAGACATTCTCACTATGTTGCCCTTGGTAGTGTGCCATGGTGTCACAGCTCACAGCAACCTGAAACTCTTGGGCTTAAGGGATTCTCTCTTGCCTCAGCCTCCCAAGTACTTGGGACTACAGGCGCCTGCTACAATGCTTGGCTATTTTTTGGTTGCAGTTGTTGTTGTTCACCTGGCCTGAGCTGGGTTTGAACCTGCCAGTCTCCTGTAACCACTATTTTTAACTTTTAAGTGCCCAGTTCCTGTGCCACTTTTTTTTTTTTTTTTTTTGCAATTTTTGGCTGGGACTGGGTTTGAACCCGCTGCCTCCAATATATGGGGCTGGTGCCCTACTCCTTGAGCCACAGACGCCACCCTCCAGTGCCACTTTAAATGTACTCACACAGCTCTTTAACTATCCTGGCTATTTCCTGAACTTTTTAACACTTTACATAGAAACTATACCCATTACTCCCCATTGCTTCTTCCCCATAGCTCTGGGTAGTTACTTTTCTACTTCCTGTCTCTGTGAAATTTGCTATTCTAGGTACTTGGTTTTTTTTTTTTTTTTTTTTTTTTTGAGACAGTAACCTCAAGTTATCCCCCTGGGTAGAGTGCTATGGCATCACAGCTCACAGCAACCTCCAACTCCTGGGCTCAAGCGAGTCTCCTGCCTCAGCCTCCCAAGTAGCCGGGACCATAGATGCCCATCACAACACCCAGCTATTTTTTGGTTGCAGCCGTCATTGTTGTTTGGCGGGCCTGGGCTGGATTCGAACCGGCCACCTTAGATGTATGTGGCTGGCGCCTTAGCCACTTGAGCCACAGGCTCCGAGCCCAGTTTTTTTCTTTAAGAGACAGTGTCTTGCTCTGTCGTGTGGGCTGGAGGGTGGTGGTAGGAGTATAACTCAATCTAACCCTGTTTCCTGGGTTCAGACTGTCCTCCCGCCTCAGCCTCTGGGTAGCTGGGATGCATGCATGTACTGCCATTCCCTGTTAGTTTTTCTTTCTTTCTTTTTTTTTTTTGAGACAGAGTTTCAAGCTGTCGCCCTGGGTAAAGTTCTGTGGCATTGTAGCTCACAGCAACCTAGTAACCTCATACTCTTGGGCTTAATTGATTCTCTGGTGTCAGCCTCCCAAGTAGCTGGTGCCACAGGTGCCCGCCACAATGCCTGGCTATTTTTTTGGTTGCAGTTGTCATTGTTGTTTGGGGGGGCCTGGATTGGATTTGAACCTGCCAGCTCTAGTGTATGTAGCTGGCAGCCTAGCTGCTTGAGGTATAGGCGCTGTGCCTCAGGTTTTTGTAGACAAGGTTTTGCTGTGTTTCCCAGGTTGTCTCAAACTCCTGACCTCAAATGATCCTCCTCAGCCTCCTAAAGTGCTGGGTTACAGGTGTGAGCCATTGTGCTCAGCCTCTCACCTTGTTTCTTTTTTCTTTATTATTATTATTATTATTATTATTATTATTATTATAATATTGCTGGGGATTCATTGAGGGTACAAGAAACCAGGTTACATTGATTGCATTTTAGGTAAAAACCCTCTTAACAATCCTGTCTTGCCCCCAAAAGGTGTGGCACACATCAAGTATTTTTTTTTTTTTTTTTTTAAGAGACAGTTTCACTTTGTTTCCCTTGGTAGAGTGCTGTGACATCCTAGCTCACGGCGACCTCCAGCTATTGGGCTTAGGTGATTCTTTGTCTCAGCCTCCTAAGTAGCTGGGACTACAGGTGCCCACCACAACACCCTGCTATTTTTTTGTTGTTGTTGTTTTTGCAGTTTGGCTGGGGTCAGGTTCGAACCCACCACCCTTGATATATGGGGCCAGCGCTCTATTCACTGAGCCACAGGCGCTGCCTATTTTTTTTCTTTTTTCAGACAGAACTTCACTCTGTTGCCCTGGAGTTGAATTGCGTCATCATACGTCATAGCATTCTCAAACTTGTGGGCTCAAGTGATCCTTCTGCCTCAACCTAAGGAGCTGGGAATACCAGTGTGCACCACCATGCCTGGGCAAGTTTTGAAAAGTTTTGTGGAGACAGGTCTTGTTATGTTGTCCAGTCTGGTCTTGAACTCCTTGTAGTTCTCCTTTGGCTTTGCAAAGTGCTGAGATTACAACTGTGAGCCACCATGCTTAGCTACAACTCCTACTCCCATGGTGGGTGCAGTGACTCATGCCTATAATCCCAGCACCCTGGGAGGCTCAGGTCTTGTGGAGGCTGAGATAAGAGGATCGCTTGAACCCGAGAGTTTGAGGTTGCTCTGAGTTATGACACTACAGCACTTTACCCAGGGCAACTGAGTGAGGCTCTGTCTCAAACAAACAAAAGCAGCTCCTAGTCCCCTAGCCTTCCAACATCACCTTTGGTACCCCTCTGTTGTGATCCTAGCACGCTGAGTGTGTGTGTGTATGTGTGTGTGAAGTTTAACAACTACACACGTACACTTTGCCTTCCTCATTAACTTATTTTTGTAACTTATTTTGTTATTCACACACGTGGGGCTGCATCATTATAGTGTGTATCCTGACACCTAGCTCGTCTGTTACTGGTGTACATTTTCTTGTTTACAGTGGGTTTTTTTTTTTAATTGGTTGTATTTGAAATTTTGATTTTTGTGAGATCGCTTTTGATAGAGATTGTAGTGGCTTACACTGTCCAACAATGTATGAGTGCTTGCAGTTTGTCTTGGGCTGTGCCTGTGGCTCAAAAGGGTAGGGCACTGGCCCCATATGCCGGAGGTGGCGGGTTCAAACCCAGCCCCAGATCAAAACTACTTTGAGATATCATCTAGCACCAGTAAGATTAGCCCATATCACAAAATCCCAAAATCACAGATGCTGGCATGGTTGTGGAGAAAAGGGAACACTTCTACGCTGTTGGTGGGATTGCAAACTAATACATTCCTTTTGGAAAGACATCTGGAGAACAGAGAATTAAAAATAGATCTGCCATTTGATCCTATAATTCCTCTACTAGGTATATATCCAGAAGACCAAAAATCACAGTACAATAAAGATATTTGTATCAGAATGTTCATTGCAGCCCAATTCATAATTGCTAGGTCATAGAAGAAGCCCAAGTGCCCATTGACCCATGAATGAATCAATAAATTGTGGTATATGTACACTGTGGAATACTATGCAGCCATAAAGAAAGATGGAGACTTTACCTCCTTCATGTTCACATGGATGGAGCTGGAAAATACTCTTCATAGCAAAGTATCTCAAGAATGGAAGAAAAAGTATCCAATGTATTCAGCCCTACTATGAAACTAATTTATAGCTTTCATAGGAAAGCTATAACCCAATTTTAGCCCAGGAATTTGTGGAGAGAAGAGAGGGAGGGGAGGGGAGGGTGGGTGGAGGGAGGGTGATTGGTGGGATCACACCTATGGTTCATCCTATAATGGTACTTGTGACTCTCTCTAAATGTAGAATATAAATGAATTAAGACATGAAGGCTATGTTAACCAGTTGGATCAAAGTATTTCAAATTGTATATAGAAATTGTGCACTGTACCCCACGATAGCATTAATGTACACAGCTATGATTTAATAAAAAAAGAAAAATATTAATCTATTTCACATATTTAGAGAGATATTTAGCAGTGCTGGGTGTCACTATATTTACTAAGTAAATTCTTTATAGGATCTGATTTTTATAAGGGCACATGCATCTTCACGTTATTATGAAAGTTGCTCTAAATTTCCTAACTTGTATAGCTAATGGTTAACAGATTTTTGGTTGATTTGCTCTTTAATTGAAAAATGATCATGTTAAAAATCTACCTATTTTCCTAGATTTCTACTGCAAATTTATTTTAATGTTAGTATCCAAAGTTAAAAAAAGGATTTATGGGCGGTGCCTGTGGCTCAGTGAGTAGGACGCTGGCCCCATATACCAAGGGTGGCAGGTTCAAACCTGGCCCCGGCCGACCTGCAACCAAAAAATAGCCAGGCGTTGTGGTGCTCACCTGTAATCCCAGCTACTCGGGAGGCTGAGGTAAGAGAATTGCTTAAGCTCAGGAGTTGGAGGTTGCTGTGAGCTGTGTGATGCCATGGCACTCTACCCAGGGCAATAAAGTGAAACTCTGCCTCAAAAAAAAAAAAGGATTTATCATTGGGAGGCTGAGACAAGAGAATCGCCTAAGCCTAAGAGCTGGAGATTGCTGTGATACCACAGCACTCTACTGAGGGTGACAAAGTGAAACTGTCTCAAAAAAAAAAAAAAGTAAAGAAAGAAAGGATTTATCAAAGATATAAACAAAAGAAAGTATTAGCATAATTTGTGAAAAATATAAGTCCTTTTACACTAAACAGTGTCATAAGAAAGTAATCTAGAATTATGTTTAAATAAGTCTTAACATACTACATACTTAAGTTCAAATCATAACAGTTAAGTTTAAAGCTGAGGTAGACAAAATAGCACCTGGGTGTATTGATCTGCAATTTAATTAGAAGCATCCCTTTTTAAACTACTGTTATTATTAACTTCACTACTGGTACTGCCTTTGAAAGAGCCCTTCTTTTTTAAGGGTGTTTCTTGGCCCATAAATGATAAGGGCTACAATTCCTAGGTCGGTATTTAAAATCAGAGATTGAAGTAAATGCAGTAGTTTCTCAACTTTATTGGATTCTAGGTCTTCGTTCACCCGCATTTAAAATAAATAAGATCTTATTTTGTGAACAAATGACGTTTTCAGCCATATGGCATCAAATATTTTGAAAAATATGGAAATTCAATGAATGAAGAAATGGTTTTAGTGAACATGTAATGCTTGTTAACATATAAACCAATGTTAATCTCATTCACACAAGAAAGGTTTTCAATTCCCCACAGCCTGAAACTAGTTCCTATTTTCATGGGATTTATATTCTAGAGGGGCAAGACAGATAATAAACAAATACGGTAAGTATAAATACATATATTATGAGCTATGATAAAGACAAAACAAGGTAATGTGAAATAATGTTTCAAAGAGACAAAGTTTGACTAGAAAGAACATGCCCATCCAAGGTCATTTGGGGTCAGTCTTAAAGGATATGGAGGAGATTGCCCTAGAAATATCAGAGGGAGTGGGACTTCCTAGCTGAGGACATAAGATGTATTTCAGGAACAAACTGAGCAGAAGAAGGTGAGCCAAGAAAAGAGACATGGCCAGCAAGGAAGGAAGAAAATCAAGAGTAAAGTATTTCTACAAAGAGAAGTAATCAACTGCATGACATGCCTACCACAAATCTAGTAAGAGAAGCATAGTCCGGTGATCATTAAATCTGACAGAATGTACTTGTTGCTGACTTAATGTTGAACAATTTTGGAAAAGTAGAGGGGTGAAAGCCAACTGGAGTCCTCTAAAGAAAGAATGACATGGAAAGGAAATGGAGACAGTAACATAGTCAACACTTTTGGTAAGTTTTTCTCCAAAAGGGAGCTGAGAAACATGGCAGGAGCTGGAAGAAAAAAAAAAAAGTCAAGGACACATGTTTGTGCTAGTAGGAATAATTGTACTTTTATACATGTTCATTCCTCACTCTCCAAAATGAGATTGTGTCACAATTTTTGTATCTCCTCAAACCTTTATCCCAAGATGCAAACCAGCTTTTGTGCTCCAGTTTTGGATGTGTAGAGAATAATCTGGTCACGGATACAGGTAATCTTTGGGGTTTGATGGTGAAGTTGGTGTCTCTCTCCCTTTCTGCTTCCGTGTCACTTCTCCTCCATCCTTAAAACACTCAGACTTCCTCTAGGTTTGTTCAGCTGCCCACGTGGAATAAGAAATACTGGGATAACCCAACTTGAAGTATTTGGGGGAAAGTAAAATGGAGGAGAAGAATAGCAAGAGATTGTGTACTTATAATAACGTAATATGAAATACCAGCTGAACAAGGAAATAAGAGGAAAAAATAGGAGATATCATAAATAATGAGCAAGAATAAAGATTGATGCTTTGGAGAACTTGATAAGATCGAAGCACAGCTGGAGTGGGAATGAGCAAGAAAGATGGGCAGTAAGGTTGAAGAATTGATAAAATTGCAGGAGCCATACAATTGTCAGTGGTGACGAAGTCAAGGGCATGAGTGGGAGAGAGCAGTTGTTCTTTGGTAGAGAAAAAGAACACTTTTTCACAGAATATTGAAGTCACCCATAAGAATAACAGATACAATAGTGGGGAAGATGACAGACATTCACATAAATAAATCTTCTGTGAGTAAGAGTAAGGGGCCAGGAGGTTAGGAGACGTCAGCTACAAGGAGGGCTGCATAGCCTGATAGAGATCTTCAAGGAAGTCTGAGTGTTTCAAGGATAGAGGAAGGAAATGATATGGAAACACAAAACAATGGAGACGCCAACTTCACTGTCAAAGCCCAAGGATGATCTGCATCTGTGACCACATCATTCTCTTCACATCCAGATCATCTGTGCCGTGTGGTCCACACAAAATCTATTCCATCAACTGTCATAGCTAGAGAGGGGTGGTATTTCATTTGAGTTTAACTCTCTTATCTCATTTTTATTCTATTACATAAAGATATTTAACCTTGCTCACAGGGGTACTCTAGAGATTAATTAGCTATTATATCTAAAGTATTTGAAATTATTATACATTCCATTCCATTATTCATTTTAAGATTTGCCTTACATGAAATAAACTTTGACATTGTCGGGGATTGCATTAGGGGAGACAGAATTGTGATATAATGATTACAAAAGAAAAGAGGAGGGAAAAACTATATTCCTGCAGGTAATAAGAATGCACATTCCCCCTTTTCTTTCCCTCTCATGCTGAAAACATGACAATTCAACGTTAAAGAACTGATCTTCCCTTTGGCTGAGTGAAGCTAATAATGCAAAGTAGTCAGCGTATCTGGGGTACATTTAGCAGGAACAATTTACAACACACATGTTTTCCAGTTCTTTTGACAAATGCATTGGTTTTGTTGGCACCCCATGGTAGGCTCATTTCTATCTGCCTTTTTTTACATTGTATCTCACAAGGGAGATAAGCAGAAAACATGTACAACACAATAGTTTGTTTTTTCATTTCACGTTCATGATTACTCAAGTCAAAAATGACGTATAAATCAAACCTGTAATATACGTCTGTGCCTGACAGAGCCCATTTTTCATCTTGCAAGTCTGTTACTGCGTCAGCGGCGGGTGTTGCGAATCTCAGAGAGGTGAAATCTGCTCCTACCCTCACTCTTCAGGTCTGACATTCTTAGTGTTTCATGGGACCAGCAATAAAGGCAGCAGTTAGTTTTGATTTCCCATTTTCTAAAATTGTTCTAAATCATGCAACTCTCTAGCTTACTTCTGAACTCTAAGCTTGGCAAAATCATTTTAACGTAGTGGTTTTTCCCCCCTTTGATTAGAGCCTGGTTACCTGCCCACTTTGCTGTCCTTTGCTCCGCCTCTTTCCTCTGCACACCTTTGATCCTGTTGGATCACAGCAGTGTGGGAGCAGTTCCTGGACACCAAGTGATGGCTCACATGTCCTCCATCCCCGCTGCTTGGGATGCTTCTACCTTCTTCAGCCACCTGAAACCTTTTAGCCCACCCTGCAAGATTCAACTAAAGCATCGCCTTCTTTGGGCCGCTTTTCCAGTCTACCCACTTCTCTTCCACAGTTAGTCATTCCTTCTCTTCTTTAGATGTGTGTTTGAACAACTGCCAGTTGTTAGGATGACCATATAATAGATGTCCAAACCAGGACACTCTTGAGTGTAAAAAGATGTACAGTCAATGATGACACTGGGACGTCAGACATACACTGGGACTTTTCTGACTAAGCAAGGTGTGCAATCACCCTAACTATAGCCCTTATGTTGTTTTGCAGTAACATCCTCCCCCTACAACCAGATTAGGAGGGCGAGGCTGAATTCTTATGTCTCATGAAAGAGTCAGTGGTATTTAAATACTTAGTGGATCACCCTAGCCCACCATTTGTTTGCTTCAAACCCCCACTCATGTGACCTGAATGGAGCTATACCCACCTGTCTTTACCCCATGTAGGAGGCACATGACTCAAGATCACCCTCAGTCACGGGCCAACCTTTGCTCAGTCATTGGTTTGATCTGCACGTGGTGTTCCAATTAGATCCCAATCTTGTGAGTTTTGTTCCCAAGACAAGGGTAAGCCCCATTTCCACTTTGGATGTTGTACCACAAAGCTAGAACTGACAGAGGGTCCCTCACTTTAAGGAGAGATACTCATGAGAACGAAGCCAATGTTGAACCAAATAAAACTAACTCATAGATACTCCAAATGCTGCTGGAACAATTGTATTTGGAAGATTATTGGATACAAATTCACCTCTTCCTGACTAAAGCTAGATTTTTTCCTAATCTATAGTTTTGAGTTACAGGAACCCATGCATTCTCTTTTTGCTGAAGTCAATTTGCATTGTGTTTCTA
>CAUYQV010109540.1:0-31393 GCA_963574575.1 Galagoides demidoff
TTGAGACAGAGCCTCAAGCTATCCCCCTGGGTAGAGTGCCATGGCATCACAGCTCATAGCAACCTCCAACTCCTGGGCTCAAGCGAGTCTCCTGCCTCTGCCTCCCAAGTAGCTTGGACCACAGGCACCCGCCACAACGCCCGGCCATTTTTTGGTTGCAGCCATCATTGTTGTTTGGCGGGCCCGGGCTGGGGATTTGAACCCGCCACCTTAGGTGTATGTGGCTGGTGCCTTAGCCGATTGAGCCACAGGCGCCGAGCCAGCTTCTATTAATTTAAGAAATGTCCCATCTGTGCCTATTTTCTTATTTTTTATTGTTTCAGATTAATTGAGGGTACAAAGAATTAGGTTATAATGTTTATATTTATTAGGTAAAGTCTCTCCTATAATTCTGCCCACACCCAATAGATGTTCCATATACCCTAACATTGTGCCTATTAAGTGGGAGTACCCCATGCCCCCCCCTCCTCTCTACTTGCCACTCCCCTATTTCCTCGCCTCCCCCCACCTTGAATGGACTTGAGTTTTTCTCTTATGTGGGTGTATATTAGATCATCTACTGGCTTCATATTAGAATTGAGTACACTGGATTCTTGCTTCTCCATTCTTGTGATACTTTACTATGAAGGATATGTTCCAACTCTATCCAGGTTAATAAAAAGATGTCAAGTCTCCATTTTTTTTAATGCCTGAATAGTTTTCCATGTTATACTTATACCACAGGTTCATGGGCATTTAGGTTGTTGCACATTTTCACAATTTTACACTGAGCTGCAATAAACAGTATAGTGCAAATAGTATCTTGTGTTAAAATGATTGTTTTTCTTCTGGGTAGATGCCTAGTAATGGAATTGCAGGATCAAATGGGAGATAATTTGAGTTCTTTAAGGATTCTCTATACTTCTTTCCAAAAAGGTTGTGGTAGTTTGCAGTCCCATCAACAGTGTAAAAGTGTTTGCTTCTCTCAACATCCATGACAGAATGGAACTTTTAAACTTTGTGATATGGGATATTCTCACTGGAGTTAGGTGATATCTTAGGGTGGTTTTGATCGACATTTCTCTTACTCTCAGGGATGATGAGTATTTTTTCAAATGTTTTTTAGCCATTTGTCTGTCTTTATCACAGCAGATTCTCTGATGTTCATTATCTCTTGTCCAGTGGCAAGTGGGATTGTTTGCTCTTCTTTTGTTGATTAATTTGAGTTCTCTGTAGATTCTAGTTATCAACCCTTTCTCAGATTCATACCCCGCAAATATCTTTTCCCATTCTGAAGGTTGTATTTTTGCTTTACTTGTTGTGTCCTTAGCTGTGCAGAAACTTTTTGGCTTAATTAAGACCCATTTGTTTATTTTTGTTGTTGCAATTGCTGCTGAAGTCTTTCTCATAAAATCTTTCCCTAGTCCAACATCATCAGGAGTTTTTCCCACACTTTGTTCTAAGATTTTTATCATTCCGTGTCTCAGATTTAAATCTCTAATCCATCTTGAGTAAATTTTTGTAAGTGGTGAAAGATGTGGGTCCAGTTTCAGTCTTTTACATGTAGTTATCTAGTTCTCCAAGCACCATTTGTTGAATAGGGATTCTTT
Source organism: Galagoides demidoff (assembly GCA_963574575.1). Classification (NCBI taxonomy): domain Eukaryota; kingdom Metazoa; phylum Chordata; class Mammalia; order Primates; family Galagidae; genus Galagoides; species Galagoides demidoff. The sequence goes on from CAUYQV010109540.1 coordinate 1,590, forward strand.
TCCCCAACTCTATGCTTTTGTTTCTTTTATCAAAGATCAGCAGCAAGTAGAGACTGGTTTCATCTCTTGTTTTCTATTCTGTTCCATATGTCTATATTTCTATTTTTGTGCCAATATCATGCTGTTTTGATGACTATGGATTTGTAATATAGCCTGGAGGTCTGGTAGGATGATGATGCCTCCAGCTTTATTTTTATTATATGGGATTTTGGCTATATGGAATTTTTTCTAGTTCCATACAAAATGAAGTAACTTTTTTTTCTAGTTCTTCAAAGTATGATATTGGTATTTTAGTGGGAGTTGCATGGAATCTGTAGATTGTTTTGGGTCGAATAGACATTTTAACAATGTTGATTCTTCACAGCCAGAAGCACGGTATGTTCTTCCATTTGTTAATGTCCTCAGCTATTTCTTTTCTTAGGGTTTCATAATTCTCTTTATAAAGATCCTTCTCCTCTTTCGTTGGGTATATTCCTAAGTATTTCATTTTCTTTGAGCTGTTGTAAAGGGAATTATGGCCTTGATTTGCTTTTCAACTTGGCTGTTACTGGCATGTACAAAGGACTGATCTGTAGATATTGATTTTTATACCCTACTGTATTTCCCAGTTACACTTCCCAGAGTTTTATGGTTGAGTCTTTGGGGGTTTCTAAGTATAAGACCATATCATCAGCAAAGAGTGAGAGTTTGACCTCTTCTGCCCCCATTTGGATGCCATTTATATTCTTTTGCCTGATTGCAATGGCTAGAACTTCCAGCACAATGTTGAATAATAGTGGTGATAATGGACATTCTTGTCTGGTTCCAGTTTTAAGTGGAAAAAGGTTTCAGTTTTACTCCATTCATTATAATGTTAGCTGTGGGTTTATCATAAATGGCTTCAATCAGCTTAAGAAATGTGCTACCTATCCCTATTTTCTTAAGTGTTCTTGTTAGAAAAGATTGTTAAATTTTGTCAAATGCTTTTTCTGCATCTATTGAGAGAATCACCTGGTCTTTGTTTTTGATTCTGTTGATATGGCGAATAATGCTAATGGATTTGCATATGTTAAACCAGCCTTGGATAAAGCCTGCTTAATTGTGATGTGTAATTTTTTTAATGTGTAGCTATAGTCTGTTAGCTAAGATTGTATTGAGTATTTCTCCATCTATATTCATTTGTGACATTGGTCTGTAGTTCTCCTTTTTAGTTGGGTCTTTTCCTGGTTTTGGAATCACGGTGATGTTTGCTTCATAGAATGTATTGGGAAAGGTTCCTTCCTTCTCCGTGTTTTCAAAGAGGTTCTACATGCAGTATAAGTATAAGCTCATCTTTGAAGGTTTGATAGAATTCTGGTGTGACGCCATCTGGTACAAGGCTTATTTTCGTTAGAAGCTTTTTATTGTTTTCTTCAGTCTCAGTGCTTGATACTGGTATGTTCAGGAGATCTGTTTCTTCCTATTTAAGTATAGAGAGATGGTATAGTCCAGGCGTCCTTAAACTACGGCCTGCAGGCCACATGCAGCCCGCCTAGGACATTTATCCGGCCTTCTGGGTGTTTTTGCCACTGCTGCCTGTCCTTAGCAGCCAACTCCTCCCGCATCCACAGTCCGGCCCTCCAACAGTCTGAGGGACAGTGAACTGGCCCCCTGCGTAAAAAGTTTAAGGACCCCTGGTAGTCCATTTCCTCCAATTTCTGGGCATGGAGTTTTTTGTAGTAGTCAGAAATAACTCTTATATCTCTGTAGTATCAGTTGTTATTTCCCCCTTTTCATTTCTGATTGAGGTTATTAAAGATTTTACTTTTTTATTCCTGGTTGTTAATCTGGCCAATAGTTTATCAGTTTTATTTATCTTTTCAAAAAACCAACTTTTTGTTTCATTAATTTGCTGAATGATTCTTTTATTTTCCATTTCATTTTTTCTGATTGAATTTTGATTATTTTTCTTCTGCTAGGTTTTGGATTGGATTTCTCTTCCGTTTCCATTTCTTTAAGATGATTCATTAGGTTGTTGATGTATTCTCTTACTGTTGCTCAGATGTAGGCATCTATGCAATAAATTTCTCCCTTAGGATTTCCTTTTTTATCTCTTCCTTACCTTAACCCAACTGTCACTCAGCATACAGTTTTTTAGTTTCCATGCCTTTGTGTGGGGGTGAAAATTTTTGTTGGAGTTGAGTTCTACCTTTATTGTCTTGAGATCTGAGAGGATACAAGATACAATTTCATTTCTTTGAATTGTGCTCAGGTTTGATTTGGTCCTAGGATATGATCTATTTTGGAGAATGTTCCATGGGCTAGTGAGAAAAACATATATTCCTTAGCTTAGGGATAGTGTTCTGTATATGTTTATTAAGCACAGTTGTTCTATTGTGGTGTTTAAATCCCTTGTATCTTTGTTTAGTTTCAGTTTAGAGGATTGGTCCAGCTCTGCAACAAGAGTGTTAAAGTCCCCTACTATCATAGTATTATGGGATATCATATTGCTCAGACCAGTTAAGGTCTGTTTCATAAATCTGGGAGCATTTAAGTTGGGTACATAAATATTTAAAATTGAAATGTCCTCTTTTTGTATTGTTGTCCTTGACCAATATCAAGTGTCCATCTTTGTTTTGTTTTGTTTTGTTTTTTACTTTAGTTGCTTTAAATCCACTAATATCTGAAAATAAGATTGTGACCTTTCCTTTCTTCTGATTTCTCCATTTGTCTAAATTGCTTTTTTCTATTCCTTCACCCTGAGTCTTCTTTTCTCCTCCTAGGTTAGGTGTGTTTCCTGTAGACAACATATGGATGACTTGTGCTTTTGTATCCAGTCAGCCAGCCTGTCCCTCTTCAGTGGGAAATTCAAGCTATTAACATTCACTGAGAGAACCACTAAATGTTGTGGAGTTCTCTTCATCTTATGTTGTGAAAGTCCATTGCTGAGTTTTATCTTTTGTGTCATTGTAAAAGCATTTTGTCCTTTAGTTTTTGAGTGTTTAGTTTGCTGATGGTCCATTGTGATGGTCACTATGGAGAATAGGTCTATGTATTTCCTGTAGAGCTAGTCTTGTGGCAAACTTCCTTAGTGTTTGTTTATCAGTAAAAGATTTGATTTCTCCATCAATTTTAAAGCTAACCTTAACAGGATATAGAATTTTAGGCTAAAAATGGTTTTAAGAAGGTTGGCTGGGCATGGTGGCTCATGTTTGTAATCCTAGCACTCTGGGAGGCCAAGGTAGGTGGATTGCTTGAGCTCATAAGTTTAAGACCAGCTTGAGCAAAAGCAAGACCCTGTCTCTACTAAAAATAGAAAAACTATTCTATTCTGGCAAGAGGATTGGTTGAACCCAAGAGTTTCACATTGCTGTGAGCTGTAACACCACGACACTCTAACCAGAGTGATAGGTTGAGAATCTGTCTTTAAAAAAAAAGAAGAAGGTTAAAGAGAATGGATGACTATTCTCTTTAACCTTCAAAAGTCTCACTTGAGAAGTCTGCTGTTACCTTGATGGATATCTCTCTAGGCCCTTATTCCTGGCTGCTTGCAGAATATTCTTTCATCTTGACTCTGGACAGATTCATGACAGTGTGTCTTGGAAAAACTCTACTTGAGCTGAGACCATCTGGAGTTCGATATCCCTCTGAATGGAGTGTGTCATAATCTTTAGTGAAACTTGGGAAATTTTCATTTGTGTTATTCTCCAGGAGAGCTTCCATTCCTCTGGGCTATTCTTCTTCCCCCTTCTGGGATGCCTGTAATTTGTATGTTTGAACACTGCATGAAGTCCCATAATTCTCTTAGTAAATGTTCTGCTCTCTTTTTTTCTGCCTCTTTAACTGCCTATATTATTAGCTCAAGAGCTTTATCTTCCATTTCTGAGATTCTTTATTCTCCATGGTCTAATCTGTTACTGATAGCTTCTACTATCAATATCTACTAGATAGCATCTTTAAGTTCCATGGTTGCTTCAATTCCTTAAGCTCAGCTATATCCTTTCTAAATTCTTCATATCTCTCATCCCTTACTTAGTTCTGTTTCTGGATTTCCTTTTGTTTATTTTATACTTTCTCAGCAATTTCCTTCATTGTTTTAACCATCCATATTTTAAATTCCATTTCTAACATTTCTTTATAGGTAGAATCTTCTGCAGTAGCTACGTCATGATCCCTTGGGAGGTTTGCTCTGTTCTGGTATTTCATGTTGCCAGGATTTTTCTGTTAGTTCTTCCTCATGAGTATTTCTTTTCGTTTGTTTGCTTGTCTGCTTCTTTACCCTACTTTTTCTTTTCACTTCCTCCTTCCTCCTCCTGTTTAAGCTACCTTGTCTCTGACTTTAGGTGTTGAAGTGTCCTTTTGACATAGGATCAAACGGAAGGGAAAAGTGAAGAGCAAGAAGGGAGAAGAGATAGAAAAAGAGAAATGAAAACAGAAGGGAGTTAAAAGAAAGATTGACCAAAAAAAAAAAGAGGAAGAGAAAGAGAAAAACAAGAGTAATAGTGTTATTCACCAAGGTGCTTTGATCTGAAACCACAATTCCCAACTTCTCAGGGCACTGGCGATCAGGAGTTTCTTACCAGCCCTGGTGACCAGATTTTAACATTGGTAAAGTGGGACACCATTGACTGTGGGGTGGGGGGGGAGCAACAAAAATTTTCATAGAACGCAAAAAAAGAATTGTAATATATTTTTTTAATTTCAACATAAGTACAATTTACAAATATAATACATTAAAAATTATATATAGTATTGTTTTGTTTTTTGGCATATTTCTCATTTGAGTGAATATTTTTTAGTAGATCGCTGTCATTGTTTAAAAGGTCATGAAACTTTTCACAAGAATTTGTTAAATTCTATTTCACCATAAAATGGCTTTCAAAGTCTCAACTCTTAATTGTGATTTTTCTGATGTCCACACTTTATTTACCATAGAAAAAATGCGTTCAGTCGCAGCATTAGTTCCTGGTAAGGACAGCGTGTATCCCACAGTTTTTAGTGCATTATTGTATGGAACATGGTTTGTTTCAAAATGATGAACTATTTCTAACCATTTGTTCTCTATTGTGATTTTTGCTGATGCCCAAGATTTAACCTTTTCCTTATCAATATTTTTTTTAATAATGATACCTTGTAAGTCGTAAGTTTCACTTTCAAGGTCAGCTCTAGACTTTCTGCCTCCACTATAAAATATAAATAATACGAGTACTGTCTGCTAAATTCATGAAATAAATAAATTACTTACCTAAATTATCTTAATAGCTATTTGTTGACATCACTGTTTAACTAGCACTAGCTCGCAGTACGACGTATATTGTCTGAGAGGCAGTTACAAAATGTTTTTGTCGTTGCCAATGCCAAAAAAATGCCATTGTTCATCAAGTCCAAACAATGGTGGTTGAATTCTAACAACTGATCAACAATGTGAACTTTGATAAGCAGTTCTCAATAATCAATTCTCAACAATTATTTGTTCTTATTAAAGTTTAACATTATAAAATTAACAAAAATCATATAAAACTCATATCCTGGCGAAATAGCCACATGGCAGCCAAAAACCATATATTCCCTTCCCATTCTTCTGCCATTCCCTAGCTTGTCATGCATTCTTTCCAAAAATCGGGACTTTTAAAAAATGTTATGGGACATAGGACAAATTGTTAAAAATTGAGACTATCCTGCCAAAAGCGGGATGTTTGGTCACCTTACATCAAGACCCCACCTCCACCAAATAGAGAAGAAAAACAGAAAATAAAAAACAGCATTTGCCACTGACGTGCTTTCAAAGGCCAAGGCTAGAATGACCCCCTAGGCTAGGGGATGGAGGTTTCCTTAAGCCAGGGCAATGCTGTGGCACCCCAGCACAGGCCTCACAGTGAGGTTCTATTCCATAAATGGAATACAGACTGATAAGGAATAAAACAGACTGGAAAAAAAGAAACCATGATAATAAAAGTATATAAGGAGAATTGAAAATAAACTTATATAAGATGTAGTAAAATAAGGGAGGGTGTATCTTAGTTGTTATTTGAGAACTTTATGTGATTAAGATTAGAAAAGTAGAAAGCTCTTTACAAAAAGGGAAAAAGAAAGAAATGGAAAGGAAAAGGAAACAAAGGATAAATAGCAAAAATGGAGCCCTTGTTATTGAAAAAATAAAAATGGAAAAATAAAAATACTATAAAACAAAACAAGCCTTAAGGGAAAAAATTAGAGAAAAAAAAAGAATAAGAGGGGCAGAAAAACTAGCAAAAATGAAGCCCTTACTATTGAAGAAGAAAGCAATGAACAATTATACTTTTAAAAAAAAATAAAAGAAAAAGAAATATCTAGGGGGGAAAAGTTGAAAAAAATTTAATAAAAGAGGAAAAATTATATATATATACATATGTATTTACAGATACATATTTTTTGCCTGGACAGCAGGCGATGTTCTGGGGTATGAGATGCTAATCAACCCGCTGATATAAGTGTATAAGATGGAGGCTGGAAGCCTCTGTCTTGTTGTGGAGACCTGGTCCCGTCTTTCTGATTTCTTTGCCCTCAAACTCCATAGGGTTGAGAACCTGAAGCTGTCCTCAGCCTGCTTAATAGCCATACCTCGACCTTTCCAAACCGTGCACACAATGGCTTTCCCAAGAAAGTGTGTGTCACCCAAATCTCCCCAAAGGTGGCTGCCCAGCTTACCAGGCACTCCAGAACTTGCCTCACACCAGGACCCTGAGGGCTGATCCTTCAGGGCAGTTCTACCAGAATGGCTGCACCTGGGCCACAGCCGAATAATGAGAGCTCTGCTTCTCCTGGTGGCACAGTCCCGTCCTCTGCGCAGTGTTCAAGATCACTTTCTCTCTCACCTAAGCTCTCCCAAGGTAACTCCACTAAGTCCCCAGGTCTAAAAAAATTAAAAAAGGCAAAAATACCCGCAAGACAGACCTTTTCTGTCTGAAAACCACCAAACCAGGTGGCCTCTGCCAGCTTGCCCTCAGTCCTGGTTCTCCACTGTTCCTGACCTTGTCTTGGGGTCCTGGAGTCTCCTGCTGCCTGACTGTGCCCCAAAACAATGTTTCTAGTCAGGGCCCACCAGCCAGAGGTAGCTGGAGTCCTTTCTCCCTGATTACCACATGCAGCTGCAAAGGAGCTGTCTCTAGTCCATCATCTTGCTCCCTATGCCTATTTTCTTAAGTGTTCTTATTAGGAAAGGATGCTGAATTTTGTCACATGCTTTTTCTGTGTCTATTGAGAGGATCATATGGCTTTTTGTTTTGCTTCTGTTTATGTGGTGGATAACGTTTATAGATTTGGCATATAGTAAACCAGCCTTACATCCCTAGGATGAAGCCAACATGGTCATAAGGTTTTTTTTTTTTTTTGATGTGTAGCTGAATTCTATTTTCTAGGATTTTATTGAGAATTTTTGCATTAATATTCATTAATGATGTTGGTCTGTAGGTTTGTTTGTTTGTTTGTTTGTTTTTGGTGGAGTCCTTTCCTGGTTTTGATATCAGCGTGATGTTTGCTTCCTAGAAGGAGTTGGGTAGGGTTCCATCCTTCTGAATGTTTTGGAATTTGCCCTGCAATACGGGTAGGAATTCTCTTTGAAAATGTGGTGGAATTCTTAATCAGAAGTGTATTGATTTTTATGATGATAGCAGTGACCTCTTAGTCCATAGATGAGAAACCAAAGAATATATTGTATAAGGTTCTTTAGTTGTGTATTTGGTTAATTCATAACATTCATTTATTCATATATTCACCAAATATGTGTACTTAATAAGAACCTCCAGTCAGTGTATTAGGAGCTAGCTATGCAGTGATCTAAATGCATACACAATGCCTGCCACTGTCAAGTTCACTACTTGTTATGTGCCTCTAGATTATAAAGAGAACTGTTGCTCTAGGACCATGGTTCTCAACCTTCCTAATGCTGCAACCCTTTAATACAGTTTCTCATGTTATGGTGACCCCCAACCATAAAATTATTTTCGTTGCTACTTTATAACTGTAGTTTTGCTATGGTTATGAATCGTAATATAAATATCTGATATGCCAGAGACCCCCCCAAAGGGTCATGACCCACAGGTTGAGAACCGTTGCTCTAGGATGTTAGCTCTTGGGAAGGTCTTCTTAGACTACAGAAGTTAGCAGTACTTTGTGTTTTAAAAGTTAACTAATTTTAAAAGCGTTAAGTCTACCATTTCCTAGGAATGTGGCCTTGAGAAAATTATTTAACCCCCTTAAACCACTGTTCTCACTTGTAAAATAGGGGTTATATAAATATATCATAGGATTAATTCATGATTAAGTGAAATAATGGATATTACATGCTTTGTTCCATTCAGTACCTTGGAAGAGCTTAATACATTTGTTCCTGCTGTTTCTTTTTTTGATACAGGAGCAAAACCTCATATTAGAGGTAAAATTCAGTAGACATGTAAGAATAACTTTATACGTAGGTTTCTAATAATTGTAGAGATCCTTTGCCAATGCTTTGGAGCTTGTTTGTTTTTTATACCCTGCCAATTTCCAGAAAGGATTTAAAATAGCTATCTCACTTAAGAGTGGGTTCCAATTTCAAGGTATTAGAAAAAACACTGAAATAGAATTAATGCTACCTTAACATTAGATGTCGTTCTTTCAGCCAGCTGGAAGATCTAGGGTGACTTCAAAATCTATGTTTATTAATTAGGAAATGGTCATTTAGATATTGGCTTTTAGACTCCTGAGAATTGGTACATTTCTGAAGCCTTATAAGTTTGAAAGTATATTCTAAAAGCAGAAATGTATAGTCTGAATTTGATCTTATTCCTCAATAAAATAATTATCACTCTCTCTAGAAGTGATAATATTTAATTAACTAGCTTAATATTTAGTTCATTTGGAGTCTCTTCTTTGCTGAAATTCGTCTCAGAGCCCTCAATATAATGTTAACACTTCATTTATATTAATTGTTTTGGTGGCAGTGTTCTTATAAAAGTCACTGAAGTCATAGTTCTAAGGCCTTGACTTTCTCACATGGCTATCTGGAATTTGGAGCACATTTGGAAGGCACCATATAAATCTGTTTTAACTGATAAAGGTGTAAAGCTTTTCCTTGTCATTGTTGCAATTGTTTTTGGTTTTGTTTGGCAGGGGTAGGGGTGCTTCTTAATTGAATGAATGTTACAGCTATTTTGGTTATCATAAAATAAGGAAATAAAAGATTTTAAATGAATATTCCTTTTAGGATGTGAAAAAAACTACACTCATGAAAATGTGTTCTACTTGGATGCTTCTATGTGTATTTATTATTTTATGGAAAGAGTCATAAAATTTTAATCAACTTTATGTATTTTAAATCCCTGAAATTAGGTACTCTAACAAAGTTATAAATCTTAATTTTCATCTGCTATTTAGTGTTCATGAGTGTTTTCTAATGTTGTAATTAGTTAAGCCTTTGATGTATTTTTTAAAGGGTTAATAACTACAGATTTAAGTTCAGTTACTTTATGAAGTCAAAGTACAGACAACTCACAGAATGGGAGAACATATTTATAAGTCATATAGTTGATAGTGGATTAACAGCTAGACTATGCATCTATAACTCAAAAACAAAACACTATGACTCAAAAATAGGCAAAGGACTTAAATAAGGATTTCGCCAAAGAAGATACACAAGTGGCCTATAAACATGAAAATTTGTTCATCCTCAGTAGTCATTTGGGAAATGCAATTCAAAACCAAACTGCCACTTCATAATCAAGGTGACTGTTAATTTTAAATTGAGGTAAAATATATATAAAATTTTACCATTTTTACCATTTTTAAGTGTATAGTTTAGTGGTAATAAGTACATTTATATTCCTTTTTCTTCCTTATCCCTCCATCTTTCCCCTTTCCTGGACTCTGATAAGCACTAGTCTACTCTCTGCCTTTTTTGCTCCCGTAAAGAGTGGGAGAGAACATGCCATATTTGTGTTTCTATGTTTGGCTAATTTCACTTATAATATCCTTCATTCATGTTACTTCTTTTTTCTGGCTGAATACTTCATTTTGTATATATACCACATTTGGCTGCTAATTTTTAATTTAAAAAAGAAGGAAAATAATGTTGGTGAGGATGTGGAGAAAGAGGAATTCCTCAGGGGTTGCAGATGGGAATGTAAAATTGTACAGCTACAAGTTTGGTGGTTTCTCAAAAAGTTAAGCATAGAGCAATCATGTGATCAAGTAATTTCATTGGTACCTAACAGCATTACTAGCCAAAAGGTGGCAACAGTCCAAATGTCCATCAGCAGATCAGTGGATTAAAATAATATAGGATATACATGCAACGGAATGTGTTCATTCATAAAAAGGAATAAAATCCTGATATCTGCAACAAATAGATGAGCTTTCAAGACATTATGTTAAGTGACATAAGCCAGACATGAAAGGACTTGTATCGTACAATTCTGTTTATATGAAGTAGCTAGAATAGGCTAATTTTTAGAGAAAGAAAGTAGATTAGAACCTACGGGGGAAAAGTAGAATAGAGCAGAAGGGGGAAGAGTAGGACAATAAAGCAAGTTCTAAAATAGATACTGGTGATGGCTGCAGAGCATTGTGAATATGCTTAATTATACACTGAAAAATGGTTAAAACGGTAATTTTTATGTTATATATGTTACACCAGAATAAAAAAAAGTAACCAACAAAATAACAACAGAATAGAAGATTTACTCAGTTATGCCTTTTCACTTATCTTTTTTCTATAGACTTTCCCTAATTTGCTACTAAAGCACCTATATGTCTTAAAATTGTATGGGTGCTTTTTAGATTTTTAAGATTATTGCTACTGGGTTTGCATTGCCTGTTAATTACAAGTGGTATGATTTTTTTTTTAATTTTGTGGCAAAATTTTTTAATGGATCTCCTTTGTTTTGCAGTTACTTCGAGAACTTAAGCATCCAAACGTCATCTCTCTTCAGAAGGTGTTTCTGTCTCATGCTGATAGAAAAGTATGGCTTCTTTTTGACTACGCTGAACATGACCTCTGGGTAAGGTGAATTACTGGTAGACATGAACCATTGGTTTCAGTTAGGGATTATTAAGACTAAAAACAATTAGGGGAGGTCCTCTTACTATAGCATTTATGTTATTTAAATGAAAATAACCTCATAGGACGTATTTGGTGCATTACCAAGGCTAGAATAGTTTGCTTTGTTAGTATTTTTGGTCCTATCAATTTGACTTTTATAATACATAATAAAGAAAATAATAGAATCTAAAGAGTGTAAACAACTATTCAATATTGTTTCATAGTTACAGACTTTTTTATGAAATAAAAAAGTAACTATTGTGCTATAATATTTAAAAGTAGCATATTTTCTTTTATTCTGTAGTGTAAAGGAATATAAAATGAGAAGGTAATATCCTTAAGTAGGAGGACAAATGTCATATTTGGAAAATTAGACTCAGTCTAGAGATCTAATCATTCTACTGTTATTTGTCATGTAACATTAGGCAATGGCTCTGACGCTGTAGTTACCTACACCTGTGACATGTAATACTTCTCTGAACTTTTTTATAGGGTTTTTCTAAAGAGCAATTTTGTACTTGAAATTGTTATAAATGAAATATACTATACAAAAGTATAAAAATTGTTAACCATTTATCATTTACAACTGGACTTACCATTTACAATTGAAGTTCAATATTCTAATGTGTTTCTTATTTTCATCAGTGGCAGTTCAATAGATCATGTCCCTCATAACAAGGTTTTGATCAGTGATGTACTGCATATATGGCAGTGGTCCATGAGCTTATAATACTGCATTTTTACTGTACCTTTTCTAGGTTACAAAGATACCACCGTGTTATACTTGCCTACAGTGTTCAGCACAGTAACGTGCTGTACAGGTTTGCAGCTTAGGAGCAGGAGGTTGTATACCCCATAGCCTAGGTGTGTAGTAAGCTCTACCATTTAGGTTTGTGTAGTATACTCCATGATGTTCACACAGTGATGAAATTGCCTAATGGCACATTTCCCAGAGCATATCCCCATCGTTAAGTGATACATGACTGTAATGTATAATACTTACTTGACTTTGGCATATTTGGGGATAGGAAGAATTTTTTGTGGATGAGAGCTCTACTCCAAAATAAGATTGGTATGAAAATAGATTCTACAATCTCTTATGGCTTTGCTTATTATTTGTTTGGCCTATGATACAAATATTTTTAGATATTTGAATCAAATATCTGAAGATTTTTCAGTCAAGTGATTGCTGTATTTGTTTATCTAATGCAACAAAGAAAATGATGCTGCAATGAAAAATAGTTGTAAAATCAGAATTTAAATTTGTCTTCTCCAAATGACTGAAATACAAAACAGCTGCTTATCTTATTTGCATCTCACTAAGCAGATTATTTTTAAAATCAGTATTTTAAAGAATCTTGGGTTACTCTAAAATTTACTGCTTTATTAAGCATAAAAGTTATATTTTTTATTTATTTTTATTTGTATGTTTTTTTGAGACAGGGTCTCAAGCTGTCGTCCTTGGTAGAGTGCCGTGGCATCATAATAGGTCACAGCAATTTCCAATTCTTGGGCTCAAGTGATTCTTTTACCTCAGTTTCCTTCTATGTTCAGTACAGATGGGGGGTCTTACTTTTTGCGCAGGCTGGTCTGGAACTCTTGAGCCCAAGCTATCCATCTGCCTCTGCCTCCCACAGTGCTAGGATTACAGGTGTAAGCCACCACCCTTGGCCAACAGTTACATTTTTTAAAATCTAAAACATTATCTTAGTGATAAGACTTTCTGATAGATAAAATGAAAATCTATAACAAGGTAGCCAAACTAATTTTGAAACATGTTCACAAAATTTACATTTTGATCAGTCTTGTGCAAAGAAAGAACATCAGTTTACACAGATTGGAGTTTAAAAAATGAGTAAGCAAACCTCCCATTGTTACCTTGTGATAATTCATTAACAAGTAAAAGTACTTTTCTCCTGTGAACTACACTTTTTCTGATATTTAATAATATCTTAAAACATTTTATTGATCTTAAAAATCTGTGTTTTGCATGTCTATGCTTTTATTGAGATAAATAAAAAGAAAAACATATATGCTAATAGGCAAATGATTATAATATCTCATAGCTCATTTTTCAGAAATCTCAATTTCTTTTTGTATTGAGCTGTAGTTTAAAAATCCCAGTACTATAGCAATACAAAATAAAGCTAGAACAAATACTAGCAAAATTATTTAACATAGTAAATTCACCTCTAAAAATAGTAAAATAGTTTCAGACTGGCTAACTTTCAGACTTAGCTTCATTTACATAATTTTAGCTTAAATAGTGTTGATTTCAGAAATTGAAACTTAATATGGGTTTCAGATTTCTAAGAATAGTGTTTTACTTTATTTGTTGATTACTGCTTTTCATAGCTACATATAATTTATTTTAAACTTTTTAAAGAAGTTATCTGAACTGTGGCATATGTATTCCATGGAATACTATTCAGCCATAAAAAGATGGAGACTTTACATCTTTCATATTAACCCAAATGAAGTTGAAACACAGTCTTCTTAGTAAAGTATCACTACAATGGAAAAGCAAGTATCCATTGTGCTCGATACTAATATGAAGCTAGTAGATGAATTAATATATGCCCACATAAGAGAAAAATTCAATTCAATTCAAGATGTGAGCAGGGGGAGAAGGGGAGGAGGAGAAGATGGACGGAGATTGATGTGCTCCCACTTAATGGGCACAGTGTAAGGGTATATGGTACACCTCTTGGGTGTGGGACACAACTACAACAGGGATTTTACCTAACAAATGCAAACATTGTAACCTAATTGTTTGTACCCTCATATTAATCTGAAATTTTAAAAAGTTATCTGAAAAAGACTGTTTCAGAACTAATAGTAGATAAATGAGATTTCGGTTTCATGTTATGAAACTGTTATTCAAGGTTTATGCTGGTTGTAAATTTTTCCTTCTTTTAGGGGGGAGGGTTGTATTTAGCATCTGTTTTTTTTTGTTTTGTTTTGTTTTGTTTTTAAAGAAATTTTATCAAATCAAATTGAGATTCTCTTGAAATTTATTAAATCAAGGTGGCCAGTGTTCAATTGAACACTACCATACTGAAGCCTAATTCCAGGCCAATTTGCAAACAAGATTTGAAATAACCATAGTGGAACATAGAAGATAATAGTATATTCAGTATGGTTTCTACTAGACTGATATGTAAAATTTAATAATTTTATATATAGGTACAATGATGATATGTTAGCAAATTATATCGTATATACTGTTGTACTCTGCATATATATAGTTCATCAATAGCATCATTATCTTATTAATGTTTGTTTAAGCCAAATAAGTATTTCTGATGTTCATTTTTAATTTTCATTTACAAAATGATAACTCAGTTTTCATCCATTTTATTTTCTTAATTAACATGCTGAAGTAAATTGGCAAAAAGCAGTAGAGAGTAACAAAGCAGTTGCAGCAAAAAGTTATTTTTGAAAAGTCACTTAGGTGTTGGTGCAGTTTCATGGTATGCATAGCCCGTATTTGTTATATAGACTGGACTATAAAGAGAAAGACAGAAACTTTACATTACATTAGCTTTGTAATATTGGTAAAAAAAATAACCTCATGAAAGTATTAACTGAAGAAATGGATATGGACTCCATTAATTATCTTACCTTTCCTACATATTTATTTCTTTCATTTTTACTCTGGCAAGATTTTAATTTTTTTTTAAGGCTCTGTCTTTACTGAGCTTGGAGAGCCAGTGAATCTTCTTAAGGAGAACAGATTTGATTGTCACATCATATCTTAAGACAGGTGACAAAACATTCTAAATTATTAAGTTGTTAGACACCTGTTTTGTTTGCCTACTATTGAATATTTTAATACAAAGGCAGAGGAGAAGTGGTGGCTCCCACATATAACCCTAGCACTCAGGAGGATCACTGAGGCCAGGAGTTGAAGAGCAGGCTGGGCAACACACTAAGACACCATGTTACAAAAAACTAGGGGGAAAATATTGGCCAGGTATGATAGCATGTGCCTATAGTCTGCTACTCAGTAGACTGAAGTAGAAGGATCCATTGAGCCTAGGAGTTTGAGGTTGCAGTCAGTTCTAATGATGCCACAAATAGCATAATGCTGCTAGTAAGTTATACATTTATCATACTACCTATACACTGATACACTTTACCTTCTCACTTTGCTATATGTTTTTACCTTGGAAAGTAAAGTTCTTTTATTCATTAATCATTAGTTGCTCTTTATGCATGTCTTATTCACAGAAAGTAAAAAGTGAAAATGTTAGCCTATAATGTTAAATACCTCACTGTTATTTTTATTATGTTTACTAATTTCAAGAATATGCTGAATATTCACTTAGATAAATTGCTTACAAGTCTGTTCTGTGCAATATTAGTGCCAGGGATATGTACAGTGGTGTGCAAGGCCTAGTTGACTATCGCTAACTTATGGATTTTCCTGCAATTTAAGAATACTCTAATTAAAATGAAGAAGACTATTAAGAAAGTTTGAAAGTTTAAGAAAAAAACCTGAGGTGCATTTATTTTAAAGTAATTTTTATATTAGTAAAGTCGTTTTACTGGATGTCCAATAACTCTATATACATAGAAAGTTTTGATGAATGATAGAAGGCCATTTTTTCCCTTCATTGGAATTTGTCATATTTCTAAATATTTAATGTGTGAACTGGTCATTTACATGTTATCATTTCTTTGTGATTATGTGTATTTTATTGAATTATCTCCCCATTTGCTTTCTTTATAATCTGTGTCATATATAGGAACCCTTTACATGCATTGTCAGCCAGCTATAAGTATCTCTTGAACTTCATAATGTGTGTTTTTTTTTTTTTCCCCCTTTCATTTTACCATGACAGAATTTGTTCTTGAAAATTCCTACCAGTTTAATAGGGGTCAAGTATAGTCTGGAAATAATTAAATTTTAATTATACTTAAAAAGTACATATTTCCCACTTCCCTGTTGTAATCATTTATTTTCTGAGATACCATCATATACTTAGGAAATGGAATTTTACCCTGAGTTAGTAGGGGCTTTTAAAATTGTTTATGTTAATTATATTTTCAGTATCTTTGGGAATTCCTTAGTGTTTCTTTTTCTGTTAGAAAAATATTATGCATCAAGTTATCTTTCTCTCTTTCCCTTTTTAAGCTTTTGGTGATATTTTTTCTTTCTTTCAGCATATAATCAAGTTTCACAGAGCTTCTAAAGCAAACAAGAAGCCAGTTCAGTTACCTCGGGGAATGGTGAAGTCACTATTATATCAGATCCTAGATGGTATTCACTACCTGCATGCTAACTGGGTGTTGCACAGGGATTTGGTAAGTTGATGTGTAGCTGAGTTTAAACTAGAAAGATGCATTTACAGTTGAATGCTTTCTTAGTTGTCTGTAGATATCAGTGCTATATGTAGGCCTGCAGACTTCATGGAGGGAATGAATACATATGTAGTAAATAACTTGAAGGCTTTGAGGTGAAACTGATCCCCTCGGAAAGACATTCTTCTCAAACTGTCTGTATTTGATATATTTAATCTCTGGCCTTCAAATGAGATGTTCCAGTGGTATGGTTTCTACTACTTTATCTAGCTGCAAGAAATCTCTTTGAAGTACTTCTAATGGTAGTTATTTTATCTTTAGTTCTTGTGCCTACAAATCATTTAGACTAGGACCAGTAACACAGCAGAAATTTAGTTGAACTGTTTTTCTTGTTTGTGCAAACTTTTATTTTTAATACAACTGGAATATTTGATTTACAAATAGTAGATTTGCAGAACATAAATTAGACAAATCCTTTGGTTTTTTATGAAGCTGACAATAAATTACAGCCTTTAGGGGTTGAGTCAAGTTAGGGGAAAACATTTTGACTTTTTTATGACTCTCAAAGAATAAAAGTCTGTGCCATTTTTTTTCTTTTTAGAGTCAGTTACGCTAAGATAGCTCTGCATTTTCTTTTTCTTATAATTTGTTTCACTTTAAATGTATATTTGTTGAGTAAACATAGACTGATCTTTTAAACCAGTTTTTACTTTTTTATGTTAATAATGTATAATATACTTGAGCTGCTTATAGTAATATTAGTTGTAGAATTAAAAATACTTACGACGTCTAATTTCTTTTATCTCTGTTTTGATAAAGCTCATTCTACTGATGTAGCTTAAACAGATTCTCTTTGACATAGGGATAGTATAACAGATCATTTCAGAAGTCTCTGTTAATGGTATCCTTAAAAGGTAGAAGGCAGAGGTCTTAGTGCCCCTTGATAAATGAGACAGGGATACATTGTCTGTAGATGATTTAAAAATAATAAGACACACTAAAAGTTGTTGTTTATTATTGTCACCATATACTGGCAGTTCTCAATGAAATCAGTAATAAAATATTCTTCTTCAGTGAGGCAAACCACTCCCATTTCTCTATCCCTCTTGACATGTCACTGCTATCTATGTAATTGTTTATCCAGAATATTTTCCAAACAGTATGCAATGTATTGGGGCTTTCAGAGAAACAAAAGCAGCAAGGTGTCAAAAGATAGGTAGGTAGATAGCAACTTACTTTAATTGGCTCATGTGATCAGAGGCTTGATAGATCCAAAATCTGCAGAGTAGGCCTCAGGCTAGAGACTTAGGAAAGAGTTACAGTTCTAATCTAAAGGCTGACTGTTGACAGAATTCCTTCTTGCTTAGGAGAGGTCAGTCTGTTCTATTAAGGCCTTTGATTTAAAGGCTAACAGTCCATTCTATTAAAGCTTTAATTTAATGGCCTACCCATGTTAAGAAAGGTTATCTGGATCAGGTACTATAGTTCACACCTGTAATTCCAGCACTTTGGGAGGATGAAACAGGGGGATCAATTGAGGCCATGAGTTCAAGATCAGCATAGACAACATAGCAAGACCCCATCTCTTTAAAAAAAAAAGTGATCTGTTTTACTCAAAGTCTACTGATTTAAATGTTAATCTCATCTAAAAACATTTTCAAAGAAATGTCCAGAATAGTGCTTGAACAAACATCTGGGCACTGTGGCCTAGCCAAGTTAACAAATAAAATTAGTCATCTTGGCCAGATGTGGTGGCTCAGGCCTATAATCCTAGCATTCTGAGAGTCTGAGGTTAGGAGTTCAAGACCATCCTGAGACAGAGTGAGACCCTCTACTAAAAATAGAAAATCTAACTAGACATTGTGGCAGGTGCTTGTAATTCTAACTACTCCGGAGGCTGAGGCAAGAGCATCACTTGAGCCCAGGAGTTTGAGGTTGCTGTGAGCTAACTAATGCCACAACTCTAGCCTGGGCAATAGAGTGAGACTCTTTCTCTCTCAAAAAAAAAAAAAAATTAGTTATCCTATATAAATGAATAAACAGGCACAAGTTGAAATAATGTAGATAAGTTATTTGTCTCCTTCCACTCCCTAATTAAACTGCATATATAAAATTGGAGTATTAGATTAAGGCATACTAAGAATTTTTAAGCTGGTAAAAAGAACCAAGTGTGAAATGGTTATGAAACCATCCTATAAAGATATGTTTGACATTTGTGTACTGTTGCTGAGGACAAAATAATACAAATGCTGTGGAAAATAGAATGGCAATTCCTAAAAAAAATTTAAAATAGAATTACCATGTCATTCAGCAGTCCCACTCCTGGGTATATAGTCAGAAAAATTCAGTGCAGAGTTTCAAGAGACAGTATACCTATGTTCACAGAAGCATTTCTCACAGTAGCCAAAAAGTAGAAGCAACCCAAAAGTTCACTGACGAATGAATGGCTAAACAAAATGTGGTATATGCAAGCAATGTAATATTATTAAGTCTTAAGAAGGAAGGGATTTACTCAGAACAAATGTGAATTTTGAAAAAATAAAGGAAGAGAATTCTGACGTATGTACAAAGGATGAACCTTGAGGATGTGAAATTAAGCCAGTCCCCAAAACTGGAAGTGCAGTGCTAGGGATACAGAGGGGCGAGTATGGGGAATCATTTTTTAATGGATACAGAGTCAGTTTAACAGGATGAAAAGAGTGTGATGGATGGTGGTCATGATGGCACAACATTATGAATGTATTTAATACTGCTGAGCTATATACTGTAAAATGATTAAGATAATCAATATTATGCTATTGTATCTTACCACAATAAAAAATAAAATTGAGAGCCTGGTGCAGTGGCTCACTCCTATAATCCTAGCACTCTGGAAGGCGAAGGCAGGAGGATTGCTTGAGCTCAGGAGTTCAAGACTAACCTGAGCAAAGTGAGAACCCCTCCCTACTAAAAGTAGAAAAAATTACCCAGGCATTATGGTGGGTGCCTCTAGTCCCAGCTACTCGGGAGGCTGAGGCACAGGAGTTTGAGGTTGCTGAGGTAGGCAGAGACCATGGCACTTTAGGCCAAGCAACAGAGCAAAACTCCATCTCAAAAAAACAGGGTTGGGGGGGGGGGGGGTTAGGATGAATATATTTAAGTAATTCGTAGTAAGGAAAATTTTGAAACTGTTAGACTGATTGGATTGAGTTTGACATTTTTCTGAGCCCAGTGAAATAAAAAGATAGGAAGCAGCAAAGTATTTGATACCTTTTATGTAGAAGCCCAGGTTTGATTTGCAATGATACCTGAACTCTTTTATCTGAAAAGGTAGTCCTTCGTGGTGGAATTAAAACCCATCGGCAAAGGCATGAGAGAGTTTTCACTACTGATGCCTGGGTTGTGACCATTTTGAGAGTAACCAGACAAGTTTACTCCCTGTAACTGTTTATGTGGCCACTTGGAGTAGAACTGATTGTTTTGTATAAAACTTTTAAAAATCAGAATGATTTTTTCATGCAATTTACAAAATTTCAAAGTTTGTTAGTTTTTCTTTTACTAGGAAGAATTCTCTGATAAATTAAAAATTTGAAAC
Source organism: Galagoides demidoff (assembly GCA_963574575.1). NCBI lineage: Eukaryota > Metazoa > Chordata > Mammalia > Primates > Galagidae > Galagoides > Galagoides demidoff. The sequence continues at coordinate 21,485 of CAUYQV010109540.1, forward strand.
TGTCAAATTTGTGAGTATTTGTAAATCCAAGTGAACACTGATGCCATAGTCTGCCTCCAATCTCCTTTTCTTTCCCTATTTCACTCCTTAAACTTACTTTCCAGCCAGTACCAAAGTTCCCTCTTCCTCTCATCTCCATTTGAACTCCTGTTCATCTTTTACATCTCTGCTCATGCTGCCTGGTCAATAAAGCTTTCCCTAGTCACCCTAGCTGGAAGTTCACAGCTACTTTGGACCACCCATGGGGCACTTATTAGTTTAGGTAATATATTCTCTCTTTGATTGTAAGTTCCTGAGGGTAAAGACAGTGGCTTGATACATGTTCATATACCTCCTGATGCCTAACTAAATATCTAGCAGAATATACAATCTATATATTGTATAGATTAAACAATATTGCTTATGTTTGTTGTATTAATAAACTAGTTCACTTGTAATAGAAACAAATTAGTTTCCAAGGTTTATCTCTGCAGGTTATTTCTGATATTTATCTTATATTTCTCCACATTTACAGACACGTGCATACCCTATGCATTTCTTTTTTTACCCTTTCCCTCTGATGTGGTTTTCGGCAGTGTAGCAATGCATTCAAACTTTTCTTTTTCTTTGATAGTGTATTTTAAATCCTTTCAGCTGCTTTCCTCTTACTACCTAAAAGAACTCAAGTCTTGCCAGTCAGTTCACCAACCATTCAACTAATGGTATTGACCTGTTGATCTCCAGTTTTTTCTTTAATATTAAAGTTGGAAAATTGCCTCATAGTACATTTATATGCCTCACTTTATCCAAAATTATCTTAAGGCCCTTTATGTAAATTATTCTTTAATTGTAGATAAGTTGGCAATGTCTACCTTCTTCTAAACATTGCAACTGTTCTGAACTTGAAACTCTTATATTTTATACTTCATTAAATTGACTGGTCCATTACTGGTCATGATACAAATGCAGATGTTTCTTGACTTAGGATGTTATTACATCCCAATAAAACCTATCCTAAGTTGAAAATATTTTAAGTCAAAAGTATATTTAATACTCTTAACCTACCAGACATTAGAGCTTAGCCTAGCCTACTTTAAATGTGCTCAGACACAACATTAGCTTATAGTTGGCAAAATCATCTAACATAGGTCTATTATATAATAAAGTGTAGAATATCTCATGTGATTTATTAAACACTGTACTGAAAGTGAAAAACAGTTGTTGTATGGATATTCAAAGTGCTTTTTAAAGTAAAAAGAAAATGTAAGTTGAACCATTGTAAATTGGTGACTAGAATTTCTAACTATATTGCACATTGTTAGGGGTGCTTTTAGAAGTTTTCTAATGAACTCTTTGTTAGCTGTATTTTATGTTTTTTGTTGAAAATATGCATATAGCTATATCAAACCCTAGGAATGGTTTACACTTAACTCAAAGTCTAAGTATTAAAGACTTGGGTTTTTTAATGTATTTTGTAAGAAAATTAATTGAAAGTAGAGCAGTGGTTGTATGACTGACCTAGTAGCCATTTAATTTTGTTCAGTATGTATTAGAGCTCTCCAAGGAGATCGCTTCTCAGCCAGATTTTGGCTAAGATCAAGAATAGAGTTCTTCAGAGAAACAACACCAACAGGAAGGTTAGCTAGGTCAGTGGATGGATGAGAAGGGTATACATTAGGGGAATTGGCTTATATAGAATTCCCATGATAAAGCCATCTGCAAGCTGGACAACCAGGGAAGCTGGTAACATGGCTCAGTCCAAGTACAAAGGTCTGAGAACAAGAGGAGCCAGTGGTGTAATTCTCAATCTGAGGCCAAAGGCTTGAGAACTTCAGGGGCCATTGATGGAGGTCCCAAAGTCCAAAGGCCAGAGAACCTGGAATTCTGATGTCCAAGGGCAGGAGAAGATGGGTGTCCCAGCTGCATGAAAGAGAGAGAATTTGCCTTTTCCTCAGTTCTTTGTTCTATCAGGGATTTCAGCTGATTGGAATGGTGCCTATCCACTTTGGGTAAGGATAGTACTTTCTCAGTCCACTCATTCAAATGCCACCCTCACAAACTCACCCAGAAATAATGCTTAACCAGCTATACGGGTATCCCTTAATTCAGCCAAGTTGAAACTGAAATTAACCATTACAGTAGCTATTAATACCAAGTTTTCATATGGTCATTGATGTTTTCCACATTTTGAAATATCTAATATCCAAAATGTTATTTTAATAGTTACTTTAATGGTTTTATTTTAGTGGTAGTTAACTTGGGCAAGCATACACATGAGCATGTTCTTGTTGTATTTTAATCTGTTGTACTTAGTAGTATTAAGTGAAATATACTGTAATTTTTCAATGTAGTTTTGGTTTTCTCTTTAAGCTGAATTTACCAAGATTATATATGAAATTTGGAGTGTTTTGGAGTATTGAAACTTTTGGTAGCTATCTCCCTATGGGCCACTTCTGCCCTAAACCAGTTCAAAATAGTATTTTGTGCCATCATAAAAAATTTTAGAAAATAAATCTCTACAGAGATTTTCTTCGGGAGTATCCGAGTGGTGATGTACTGCCATGAGGAGTGCATGATGTGAAAAATGAAAAAGCCCAGTATGCCACTGCATGAGCATACCTAAAAGATGCTAGAGCTATTTCAAAATTTTAATCTAAGTTATTTTTTTAAAAAATCTGATAGTGTTGCTATCCTACCATTTATTTTAATTATACTGGGTGACTTGAAACCATTTGGTGGTGGTAAAGATTATGTTGGTTTCCTAGTAACTGTTAAATAAGATCAAAATCTTGGAGTGAGCCATTGACTCAAACTCAGTTATTTCAGTTTGTATTGATTGACAGTGGCGTGGTGATTAGGGCATTTTGGATCTGGTTCTTTTTACTTGACTGTTAGGCAAAGTGAAAAAACACCTGATTTTTTACTATAGTTTTGTTTACAAATACTAATGTTTGGTCATGGTTACATGGAGTTTTGGTTTTGTTTAAGGTATATTTTCTATGGTCTAGACAGTTTTCCTACCAGTAAATGGGAAAATTGAGAAGTAAAGAGGTAATATGACTTGATTATGGTTCCTCAGATGCTATAGCAAAGCTGGACTACTGAATTTAGAGTTTTTCTCCAGATCAGTGATTTTTAAATTATAGATCTTAAACCATAAGTGAGTCAAGAAATAACAGAATCTGTTTTTGTTTTTTTTAATTAATGAAATCAAGTAGGATAGAAATTTATCAGAGTGTATCATTTCTGTAGGGCAATTACTGTTTCATGAAACTTTTAATTCATTTATGTTTATATGCAAATATTATCATATAACGTTAAGTGATTCTTTTTCATGTGAATTGTGTTCAAAAGGTTTTAAAACTACTACACTAGACTACTGTTTCTCAGACGGTGTTTGATATGGTTAGGAAATAACATCAAGAAGCTTAGAAAATACTTAGCCTCAAATTATAAGTACCTTAATGTTTATACAGACTTCTTGACATTGATAATAAAACCATTTTGAATAGCAGTAGGTCTTTATAGTTTTCTAAGTAGGGATTATATATGAGCAGTAGAAGTTCAGGAAAAGTTTCATTTTCTTTTATTCCTTTCCAAATTGTTTGACTAGTTAATGGTTTGCATTATTGTTACAATCAGAAAACGTGTATTAATCTGGACCAGAAAACTGAGGAGAATGTTTATTTGCTTTGTTATTGAATTTCACATGTAACATTCATTGTGATTTTGTGTATTTCATGTTGGTAAAGGCTGATTGTTACTTTTTTAAAATAGGCATACATATACTTTCTGTTTAAAATGAGGCTCTAGTAAATTCTTTAGGAAAAAAAAAAAAAAAACAGAAAAGACTTTGAAATTATCCAAATGCTGAAAGTGGCAAAGCCGTAAAGTCCTAGGCGGTGGGGAAGATGGGAGCCTGCATCCTTTCTGTTCTGTTTGTGCTCCTTCTTTGTGCTATCACTTCCCGGAAATGAGTTGGGAAATACATGAAGCATGTTTCTTTAAAACAGCTTTTCAGAAGAAGAATGCTGTATAACTGTCGGGTTTAATCATTCTTTATTAGTAGTAACTGATTGATTAAGTCACACTTAAATGAGACTTACATTAATTTTAGTTAACATTATGAATATTTTGTTTATTCTAGAGCCTGTTTACTTGAATGACCAACTAGGCAGTTTTCCTTCAATAAACAGATTCCTTGTATAAACAGTCTATTTGTTTTTGATAAACAATACATTTGCTTAATTTGGTTATTGAACATACACAATGGACTGAGTTCTATTATATGTAAAAAAAAAAAAAAGTGGCCCACTTCATATTACTAAATGTCACAAATGCAAAATAGCATACAAGGTTATATGGGCAGATTACAAGTTGATAATAAAAATATTTTTTCAGACACTTTTTGAGCACAGCACCAGAATATCTTTAGTCAGACAGACTTCTTACCAGTCAAGAATTGTTATGCTAATTTATCTCATCAAGTTTTTGTTTTAAATTTTCTTTAAAATGATGTTTTTGAGTGATCCTATAACTGTACTAGAGGTAGAACTTAATCTGTGTTTTTTCCATTCTTAACATAATTTATGTAATACATCATTATGTAATTTATAAAACTGTTCCCATTTTTAAAAACAAGATTTATTATCCACAACAGTGTGTTTCATATGCATAGGACAGATTTGAGGACAAGAATTTACCACATATCTTGTCTGGATTGGACATAAGCTGTTACTTGATTTAATTTGCTGTCAATTTGGTAACAACCAAATTTTTCTCTTTTGACCTTTTGACATTCACATTAGCAAAAGAGAAATACACCTTCTGTAGCCAGACTGCTGACAAGTGGACCAGAGCGTGGTGGCTTATGCCCATAATCCCAGCACTTTAGGAGGCTGAGGTAGGAGGATCATTTAATAGCACAAGTTGAGAGCAGCCTGGGCAACATAGCAAACATAAGAAAAATTTAGAAAATTAGTCAGTCTTGCTGGTGCATGCCTTTTTTTTTTTGAGATAGAGTCTCACTTTGTCACCCTCGGTAGAGTACTGTAGTATCATAGCTCACAGCAACCTCAAACTCTTGGGCTCAAGCGATTCTCTTGCTTTAGCCTCCTGGGTAGCTGGGACTACAGGTGCCTGCCACAACACCCAGCTATTTTTAGAGACAGAGACTCGCTCTTGCTCAGACTGGTCTCAAACTCGTGAGGTCAGGCAATATACCCAATGCGGCCTCCCAGAATGCTGAGATTACAGGCATGAAGCTACTTAGCCCTATAGTATTAAGCTGCTTGAGAGGTTGAGGTGGGAGGATCACTTGAGCCTAGGAATTTGAGGTTGCATTGAGCTATGATTAGGCCACTACACTCCAGCATGAGTGGAGACACTGTCTCTTAAAAAAAGTAGACATTATCTCTTAAAAAAAAAAAACAAAGAATACCAAGAAATGGTTTTTCTAAAGAGGGTTTCAGAATACTCTGAATTACACTATGAAAAAGGCATACAAAAATTAATATTCCAATCTAACTTTGTAGTGAAAGAGTAAGGCTGTAGACTAGAGTATTAAATTACTTCCCAAATTTCTGAAGATTTGCAAAAGTATTTTAATCTTTAAAGATAGATTATATTAAGCAAGATTTTCTTTTATCTCAGCTAAAATTATCTAAACCTATTTTAAGTCACTGGTGCCTTTGACACACAAACCTTTCCTTAAGTCTTTCTCTGTTTAACAACCTTTTCTCTTTACCGCATACAAGCAAATGAGAATTGGTTAAGTAGGAGGGCAAAAGTAAGTCTTCCTCAGAAACAAACACAAGTAGCTATATATGTATATTTCAAAATCAGTTCAACTCAAAAGTTCATTTTGTGTAAATTTTATTTTGAGTCAACACATAGGAATTTTCTTAAGATTTAATAAAACTAAGAATTTCCTCAGGTACAATTAAGATGTAAAACCAGTGGCAGTTATTAGATTAACTATTGAAAAAAATGTTTCTTTATTATAAAGCCTCCTTGCTATTTTCCCCACAAGTACGCTTGGATTTTACTTTCCTTTTATACAGTGATCACCATTGTAATGACCTATGTCTGTTTTTATTATTTTTGTGCAATTTGCCCCCAGATGTTTATCATGCTGCTAAGTATATTAAGTAGTTATATAATCTGAGGATTCCTAACATTGTTCTAAAATAAATAGCTGAATTTCTAAGATTAGTTTCAATCCTCAGTTTAATCACAGATATGCTTGTAAGTCAGGTCAGTATGGTTTAATAGGCCTATTTGACAAAAACAAAAGGTAGAAAATAAACTGCTGATTTTTCTTTAACTCATTAATCTAAAAATATATTTATATAAACACCTGGTACCATTTGAAATATAGGTCATTTTTTGTTTTCCTTCATTTCATGGACTAATAGACCTTCAAGTTGGAAGGTATCATAGCCGAGACTATTCCAGTCTCTTACTTAATATAGTAATTCTTGGTAATAGCTGCAGTTGATAACCATCCTCTCACTGCTTAAACATTTCCAGCATGGCAAATTGTCTGTCTTATTAGGGCAGACTTATTGTTACACAGCTGTAATCCTCAGAAAATAGAGTCAGAAATTTTGAATTCATACCATTCCTCCTTTCTCTCCTTTGATGGATCTTCTCTTTTGTTTTTTTCCCCCTGTGATTAATATCAGCTGATAAAACCAATGTTGTGTGAGCCCTCATACTGAAGAGGAAATGCAAAAAAAAAAGAGGTAGGGAGAAGTAAAGAGTAACTAAAGGGCCAGGTATGGTGACTCATGCCTGTGAACCTAGCACCCTGGGAGACCAAAGCAGGAGGATTGCTTGAGTCCATGAGTTTGAGGTTGCATTGAACTATGATGATACCACCGCACCCTAGCCCAGGCAACAGACCAAGACTGTGTCTCAAAAATAATACAAAAAGTAACAAAGGAGAAATTAAGAAGAAAAATAAGAAAGAGTTGCCTATAATAGGGTGCAATAGAGAATCTTAGGTTGTTTATCCCTGAGTAATTGATTTCGGTCATCATAGGCTGAAGAGTCAAGGCATCTGGCCTGAGGTTTTTTTGAGTTTTGGTTCAATTATGTAACCTTGGGAAGGGTTACCCTCTCTGTGTGTTATTTTTCTCATTTATAAAATGGGGCCAGACCTGTGTTTTTGTCCTTTGGTGGAAATTCACGTGAAACATTCACACCATGGCACATAATAAATGTTCAGTAAGTACATTTCTCTTTTGGTCTGTCATCAAGTTGCCCTGGAAGTACAACCACCTTAGGGATAGGAACTATCCATTTTCTTTTTTTGCTGCTGTAACATTACTGTCCAGATATCCCATGGTGCCTATTAGATACACACAAATACATTATCGAATGTATAAATGGACTCTTGTGAGCTCTATCAAAGCATACCTAGCACTCAGGGCTGCTGAGGAAGGAGGATTGCTTGAGTTCAGAGTTAGGAGACCCCATCTCTACTAAAAATAGAAAATTAACCAGCCATTGTGGTATGCATCTGTGGTCTCAGCTGATTAGGAAGGATAACTTGAGCCCATGAGTGTAAGGTTATATGATATTGCCACTGCCCTCCACCCACGGCAACAGAGTGAGCTCTGTCTCCCCTCCCAAAAAAAAATGTATCTCAGATCCAGCTATAATAAGACCTCCGTTTATATGAATTATGGTACAGTCGACAGTTTTAATCATATGTCCCATGTGATTTCTCAAAAAGTAAACTGTGGTGCTTATTTCCTAATGGAAAAAGAGGCTTCAAAGAGAGAGTAAACCATGGAGGGAAAGGCAAATATTGGAAATATTCTAGCCCAGTATCCCTGGATCAATCCAAGAAATCAGTTGCTCACAAAGAGATTCCAGAATTCCCTGCTACCAGGACATAGATTTAGATTTACCAGATGGGCATTAGGATTGCCAGTTGGCATAGACTAACCTTGTTCACTTTCTTACTCTATTTTAATTTACCTTACAATAACCTGACTCCACATTTTACACAGTTGAATTTCTTGGACTCTATTAATCGCCTTGCAGCCTCACTTCTAATCATATCTATCAGAACTGCTTTAATCCAGCCCACCTGGATTACTGCAGAAACTTCCCAGTGATCTTCCTCAGTTGTCCGCTTGTGTTCATTTGATCTGATATCCACAATCAGAATGCTCTTTCTAAAAAAACAAATGACATCATGTCATCCTTCCCCTGTCTAAAATTCCTTAGTAGCTTCCCGACTGGAAGACTGATACATTCAAAATCTTACCTAATCACATTGTATGGTGTGATATCTTTTCACTACGATGAAAGCTCTACCATTATTTTATGTATCACTAAGAAAGAAAACATACCAATTTCACGGTCACACCATAGAGGTTATAAGATAATCCCATTTTCAGATATAGTAAAACTTAGAAAGGAAAGTGAAAATTAGAATCCATGAAATACATTTTTTTCGTGTTATAGAGGATTGGCTAAGACTTACTTATTTAGTACAGTAACATGGTAGAGGTAATTGTTACTTCTATCTTTAATTTCACTATTAGATATGATGTTTCTCTTGGGTTTTGGTTAAAGGTCAGGTTAAATACTATGTTCTGTTCTATGCCTACTTAAGTTGTTTGTTTCTAACTCGAGTAGATTTTATTAAATGCTTTTTCTGCACCTTCAGAGGTGATCATATGGTTATTTCATTTAATCTGTTAATATGACAAATTACATTTATAAGGTTTTATTTTATTTCTAATGTTAAACTCTCCTTACATTAGTGGCACCAACAGTACTTAGTCATGATTTTTTTTTTATTCATTACTGGATTCCTTTGCTATTTCATCTGTCTTCACAAGTGAAATTGATCGATAATCTTCTATTTACATATGACTGTTATGGTTACATTAGCCTCATAAAATTATTTTAGTCTCTGGAATAGATTGTATAATATAGGAATTATTCTTCAAAAGATGAATAAAAGTCATCTGTGTAACTTACTCTGGTGCAGTGAAGTGCAGATGATTTTTGACTACCATTTCACTTTTTTTAGTGATTATTATTTAGGTGTTCTACAAAACTCTGGATTAAATAAGCATTGTTAAATAAAATACAAATTACCATGATTGCTTCTAGCTAAAAATGTAGAACAACTAAATAGATCAGTAACTACGAAAAAAATAAAGGCATTTGTCACAGGGGTACCACTAAAAAAGGTCACAAGTACAAATGGTTTCACAATTCCTTCAAACCCACAAACAAAAGGTAGTCTTACACTATATAAACAATTATAGACTACTGCAAAAGAAAGAACATTTTCTTAGTAACTTGGTAGGCAGAAACATAACACTGACACAGAACCTGATAAAAATAATGCCTATAACCCTATACCAGTATCACATGTAAATAGTTATGTGTATATCTTAAATAAAATACTAGCAAATAGGATCCAGGTGGATTTAAAAGATTCTGTGCTGTAAGTGAGGTACATTTGAAGAATGTGCAAATGATTTTGTTTTTGGAAACCTGTTAACAAAATTCATCTTATTAGTAGTGCTGAGAGAATAACATTATGGTTATCTCAAAAAGTTGTAAATGTAACACTTATATTTCAAGTGTTTCAATTTCATTTACTCAAAAGTTGTAAAGGTAACACTTCAATATTTGGCAAATTTTAATGTTTATTTCTGGCTGAAACCCTTTTTTTTTTTATTTTATTGAATGGTAACTATGTACATTATGCACTTCTGGGGTACAGTGTGGGGTTTTCACATGCAATCTGAAATACTTCCATCAAACTGATCAACACAGCCTTCATGTCATTTTCTCAGTTATAGTTTTAAAACGTTCTTATTCTACTCTTAGAGAGTTTCACTTGTACCCCTGTAAGAAATACCTCAAAAATGGTCCCTCCAATCCCCCTCCCTC
>CAUYQV010109543.1:0-22986 GCA_963574575.1 Galagoides demidoff
CTCTCCTCCCTCTATCCACCCCCTCTCCTCCATCCACCCCCCTCTCGTCCCTCCATCCATCCCATCTCTTCCCTCCACCCACCCCCTCTCCTCCCTCCACCCACCCCTCTGCTCCCTCCATCCACCCTCTCTCCTCCCTCCATTCATGCCCTCTCCTCCTTGCAGGGCTGTCTCCTGGGGTCCACTCTAGCCTAGAGCCAAACTTATAGCATCAGTCCTCTAAGTCATAGGGCTTTCCTAGAAATTACATGTGATTCCTAAGTGAGGAAATAATATCCCACATTCATTTTTTACTTTACTTTCACGTTGTAGGGACCCTTACATTGTGTCATTTTTATTTAATTTTAAACTATACCATGGGAGTATAGCAAAGAAGGCCATCATTCAGCCGAGTTGAAAGGGAAGAGGGAAATATTCGCGGGAGCAGGCTGATTTCACTAGTGACAGGTGCAGAGGGTTTGAGGGTCTGGGTCTGATTTCCCAGCACCAGCCTGACTTTCTCAAGGTTCTTTCCAGCTCCCTTTCTCCTTTGTGAGACACACGGTATCCAAATGTAGTTTCAAATTTTCAGTCCCACTCTGGTTAAAAACTTGTCTGGGGTAAAGCTTATAGCCATAGCTGCTCGGCATAGAGCCTGGATGGCTGGTAGCAGGTGATAGTGCCCACCTCTCATCTCTCTGGACCCCATGGCAGCCCAGACCTGCCGTGGCACCCCAGTGCTGTGGCGCAGTCCCTGAGGCTATGCCCTGGCCCTGTGATTGAACACCTGGGAGGCCTCAGGGCCTGTCCTTCATGTTTCTCCTGAGCTCATCTGCTGGCAAGTCATTTAAACACCTTGAGCCTTAGTCAGCTGGTGTTGGGCATGATCAAAGAGAAAAACAGGAGGTTTGTGTACTTCTCAGGGTGTTTTCATTGTAAGGCAGAGAAAAATCAATTCAAACTGTGGTCAACCGCCAAGGACTTATTGGCCGTAAGTGAGAGAGGCTGCCTGGCCCTGGGCTGCCCAGCAGGTCTCTGTTTTTGTTCTCTCACATGGCCTTTCCTTTGCCCAGCAGCTGCCTCAGGCTGCTGCCCTTGGGCTGCAGAACTGTCCACAATCACCAAAGCAAAAGGCAGGCTTCCTCATCCCCACTCAATGGGGAAAAGGACCCCCTCCTCCTGCTGTGGGCACACAGAGACTTTGGCTTCACCTTGACTGGACCAACTGAAACATTCCTAACTTGAGAAGTGCCACACACCAATTGGCCTAGACACCGACCCAGTGCGTGGCAACAGGGTCTGATGCCCTGGCTGGTTTGTGCCGGCCAGGCCTCCACCAATACACCTGCCTGCCATCTCTGGCTCTGACCACTACTCTAGGAGGGGCATTATGAGTTCCAGGGGGATCTCTGGGAGCTGCCAACCAGAGGGGAAGATGGGAATGGGAGTTACGAGGAACAGCCCCACAGCCCATGAGGATTGCCTAAAAGATATTTTAAAGTTATTGTAATGGACTGAATGTGCCCCTTTTCCTAAAAATTCATCTGTTGAAATCCAAATCCCAATGTGATAGTATTAGGAGTTTGGATTGCTGGGAGGTGATTAGGAGGTGATAGGATTAGTGTTTATAAGTAAGACCTAAAGGCTCCTCTCTCTCTCTCTATTCTCTGCCGTGAGAGGGCACAATGAGAAGGTGGCTATCTGCAAAAACCCTCCTCCAGCACCAGGGAGAGTGGTGCTGTGATCTTGGGCTTCCAGGCTGTAGAGGCATGAGGGAAAAAGCATGTTTTTGTAAGCCACTCAGGTTATGGTTTTTTGTTAGAGCACCCCAAACTAATACAGTTACGGGGCCATACAGCCATGTAATCTGAAAAATAGAGATGTGCATGGCTTGAGAGTCTTGGGTTAGCCTCAACTTTTAGAATGTAGAGAAAGAATGGTAAAAGGCAGGTGAAACTGGGCATTGCACAGAAGGATGTTGAGGATGGTGGGCTGCCTTTTTTTATGTCACACCCCAGAATGTGGTGTGGGGTTGGCACTCAATTGCACAACTGAGTGGCCAGTGGGAGGAACACCAGGACAGCCCAGGATGATGGTGAGCTCAGTGCTTATCACTATCGTATTAAACCTGAATTGATTTGGGAAATTGTTTAATCTCTGTCTCCTGGAGGACAGAAATTATGCATAGCTTGATCACAGCTGCATCTCCAGCTCCAGATACAATGCTTACCTCAGTCCTAGATCAATAGTGCTTGTCACATGGCTGAATGAATGGGCCAGAGAACAATGGCCAACATCCGCTTAATGTCCTGCTTGGATGTGCTGAGGCAGAGAAAGTGGGTCAGGCAGGAACCAGGCTTATTAAATATGTACTCTGGATGCAGTGACATTATGTTACCTATCCGTTCCAATGAGGTGGTGTCCCTGGGCACAGACACTGATGTTCTCAAAGGCTCAATGGCTCGCCTCTGTCACACAGGCTAAAAAACTGGAGGTAGAAATAGGAGCCAAGATAAAACGTGGGTGTCTCAAGTCCATCTGATGATATCTTTCCATTCCTACTGATTGTTTTTGAAATACAGTGAGGGAACAGTCACTAAAAACTGTTAAGATGAAATTTTTTTGGTCTACTGAAAAGTGTTTTATAATTGAAAATTTATTAATTATAGTCTTCTAAACATTTGTAAAAACATAATAATACAGAGAGATTCTCTGTATATTTTACCTAATTTCTCCAAATGTAACATTTTGAAAAATTACAGTGTAATATTACAACCAGGATATTGACATTGATTGATCCAACTCACATTAACTCACTTTCACTTGTATCTTGTGTGTATGTGTGCATGTCTGAGTGTATTTAGTTCATACAATTTTATTATATACGTACATTCATGTCTTTGCCACCAGTATCAACATACTAAACAGCTTTGTAAACAAAGCATCCCAGCTGGGGTGGCCCCTGTGGCTCAATGGGTAGGATGCCAGCCCCATATACTTAGGAGGGAGGGTTCAAAGCTGGCCCCAGCCAAACTGCAACAAAAGATAGCCAGTGTTGTGGCAGGCGCCTATAGTCCCAGCTACTCTGGAGGCTGAGGCAAGAGAATCTCCTAAGCCCAGGAGTTGGAGGTTGCTGTGAGCTGTGATGTCATGGCACTCTACCCAGGGCAATAAAGTGAGACTCTGTCTCTAAAAAGAAAAAACAGGATCCCACCTGTTGGTCTTTCAAAACCACATTCCCCTCTTCTCCACCTCCCTGATTTCCCCACCCTATCCTCATCCCTATGTCCTGGAAACCACTGATCTGTTCTCCATTTCCATAGTTTTGTCATTTCAAGAATATTACAGAGATGGAACTATATAGTACATAACCTATGAAGACTGGCATTTTCACTCAGAGTAATTTGCTGGAGAGCCAGGTACATGGTATCAGTAGCTCTTCCTTTTCATTGTTGAGCAATATTCCATGGTGTGCAGGCACTGCTGTTAGTCAGACATTCACATGCTAAAGGATCCCTGGACCAAGTCCAGGTTTTGGCTATTACAAATAAGGCTGTTATGAACATTTGTGGATAGGTTTTTTTTTTTTTTTTTAATGAACATAGTATTTTTACTTCTCTGTGGTAAACTCAAGAGTGCACCAGATCATTTGGCATGGTTTGTATTGAAAACACTGCCAGAATGTTTTCCAGGTGGCGTATTGTTTAATGTTAAGCCATTCAGTTTCCCTGCATCCTCTCCAGCACTTGCTGTTATCATTTTTTTTTGTTTTTGCTCTTCTGATAGGTGCATAGTGACATCCCACTATGGTTTTAATTCTCATTTTCTAATGAGTAGCTATATTGAATGCTTTTTGGTGCATCCACTTGCCATTTGTGTCTTATCTTTTATAAAATGTCTGTTCATGTCTTTGGCTCATTTGCTAATGTGATTTTCCTGCTCAGCTTTGAAAGATCTAAATATGTCGTAGATACTTGTTCTCCACTGCATGTGCAGTTTGCAAGTGTTCTGTCCCATTCTGGAGTTGGTCATTTCCTGCTTTTCACATCAGCTTTTACCTGAGCTTTTTATCTTCACTGTTTCCGTCTACAGGTCATGTTGTTAATATCAAGCCTCCAGTGTCCCAGTCTGGATCCTGAAGACCTGCCATGAATGTCAGTATTGGGTACAGTGCACCTCCCATCACGCCTCCCCTTCTTTGCTAGGTCTGCATTAGTTGCTGCCAGGGTCTACCTTTCAATGTAAATTTTCAATTGGCTTCTCTAAGTGTGTGAAAAAACTTCCTGGAATCTTGCTACGAATTGCATTACACTTACAGATCTATTTGCAGTGAATTGACACCTTGGACATATTCAGTCTTCAAAACATGAATCTATTATGTGTATATGTTTCCAGGTCTGGTTTGATGTCTATCACCAATAATTTAGTAATTTCCAGCATGGACATTTGGTACGTTTTGTTATTTCATTTTCTGAGAGAAATTAAAAGGGATACTGTGTGTTTAATCTCAGTTTCCACATATTCATTCACACATATAATGCAATCTTCCTGAACTCGCTCACTCAAAGAGTTGTTTGTTTTTTTTTTCTTCCCCTCAACCCAGGAGTTTCTGTGTCGATGGTCACATCATCTGGAAACAGGAAGAGTTCTGAATCTTCCTCTCCATCTTTAAACCTTTTGATTTTTTGGCCTTTATTCTGCTTGTTTGAGGTTTGTTTTATCCTTTTTTTTCCTAGTTTATGGAGGTAGAAAATAATAATTTTGAGATTTTAAAAATTTGTCTATAGTTTTCAAAAGTTTAATCATGATATTTCCTGGCATGAATTTCTTCACATGTCTCCTACTTGGGGTTGCTCGTCAGATTTGCTCTCTGCCATTTGTCCTCCACATTCTCTCCAGCCTCCCTGCCTCTCTCCTCTCACCCAGGGACTTCAGTGATACAAAGTTTGGCTCCATCATTATTCCATGGTCCTCCGAGGCTCTGCTTATTCATTTTTTTTTTTCAGTCTCTTCTCCCTGCGCTGTCTAGCCAGGGAAATTTTTTTTCTGAAGTTCACTAATGTTCTGCCATCTCCACTTTACTTTTGGGTCCATCCAGTGAGTTTTTTCACTTCTGTTATTATAATTTTTTGCTTTATAATTTCCATTTTTTACAATTTCTGTTTTCTTTCTGAGGTTTTCTAATTTTTATTCATTTCAAAAAAAACTATAATTTCTTCTTGAAACTTGTTTATAGCTCCTGTTTCAAAATCTTTGTCAAATAATTCCAACATCTGATTAAATTTGAGATTGTTGCTCATTGATTTTTTTTTCTCAGTCTGGTTGTGATTTTCCTGGATAATGAGTAATGTTTAATTGTATCCTAGGCCCTTTTACTACTATGTTGGGTCCCATTAAGTCTTTTATTTTAGCAGGTGACAATCTGCTTATGTTTAGTGCACACAGGTCCTAGCCTGATTTTGTGGGTTGTAGCTCCGATGGCTGTTGAATGGTGAGAGACTTGGCAGTGTTCTTTTGGTCTGGGTAGTTAATTTGGGATTATGATGCAGCCCCCATGGTCCACTGCTGCTGCATGTGGGGGCAGATAAGGCCACCCAGGCCTAGACACTAATATCTCTAGGTAGGGGAGGACGTTGGTGACTCTTCTGCACAGAGCTGGAGTTCTCTAGGCCTAACCACCTGCTGTGTCTGTATATCTGTTGGTTTGACCAACCTGCTCCAGGCCTCCTGGGGGCAAAGCAGTCTCAGGATAAAAGCAGCTCCCCAGCAGCTTGCAGTGCTGGGTCCCTCTCACTGGCTCTGTGTGTCTGTTCTGGTCTCTGTGGGAAGCCAGGGAGAGACTGGGCGCTAGAAGTGACTGCAGTGGACTGGCTTCTAGACAGGCTATGTATAGAATGGGAGTGGTGACATGACAAGCATTAACCCAGAATAAGAATTTTTTCAGACTCACATAAGTAAAGCAGCTAATCAAACCCAAGAAAGACTGCAGGTCCAGAATTTTCCTTTATGTCTAACGGTGTGTGTGTGTAAGTGTGGTTGGTGCCTATGTTTCATTTTTCTGATAAAATAGGCCAGAGTTTGAGGGCACCATAGGCTCCACACTCACTGTAAGATGCAGTTCTGCAGTGTAACTTTCTTCATGCCCCCCCAAAAAAGTCACGGGGACAGGCAACAGCTACTGGGCCTCACATTGGCTTGGCCGCCTGTTCTGTTTATTCCTACATTTACTACTAGTTACTTCACCACAACTCAAGTCAACAGAAAATATTGCGAGCAACTATTATGTAGAAAGGCTACCCAACAAGTAAGATGGGTTTCTATCCTATGGGGGTTAAAGGCAGCATGTTTGAGGGGCTGCAGGGAAGAAAAGCAGTTCAGTTTGGTCCTGGGCAGGCTTCTTGGAGGAGGGGGCCTGGCAAGTGTGCTTGAAGGATGGATGTGACTGTAAGTCAGAGGGAGGCAAAGGCGAGAGAAGAGACTCCTTTCTCTGTATGACTGGCCAAAGTATAAGCAAGCGTGGAAAGATACAGAAATTCATATCCCAGACACAGGGATTGCTCTGGAATGACAGAAGTAAGCTGAGTCCACATTTTCAATCTTTAGTCACAAGCCTCTGAGATGCTCCTATTAGCAAGAGAGTTCAAATTTCCCTGCCATCTATTTCCTAGAGCAGGGATCAACCATGAATCTGTATTTCAAATGAAACCCCCAGGGAGCTCCTGGCAGCAGAGGGAGAGAGAGAGAGAGGTTGTCAAGTCTGAAGAGTGAAGTGAAGAACAGGAAGGGAGGTGGGGCTTGCAGGAAAGCAGAGAACTGCAGTGATGGCAGCTCTACCGTAGGTAATTGGGAGCCACTGGTGCCTTTGAACTAGATAGACATATCCTGCATTAGCTTAGACAGCAAGTAATGAGAGCCATCAGCAGGGCTCTATCACAAGGGCAGAGAGGAAGGCAAGAATAGTGTAGAGGTCAAAATGAAAAGACTTTAATTCAAGACTCCAAGATCTGAAATCAGCTTGCCACTAACTAGCCTTGTGGCCTTGGGTGAGATATTTAGCTTCTGCCTCTCAAGAACCTTAACTATTGAATGAGGATTACAGCTAACAGGGGCCCTTTTTACTCCCCTAAGTCCATACGCTTTCTTTCTCTAATTTTCAGACATTCAAATGTGTGGCTCCTGGTTGAAGGCAGGGCCAGATACTCCCTCTGCCTATCCCCGAGCAACTGTGAGCATGTGACCCAGGCTCCACCCACCAAGGTCCTCCATGAGTCTTTGAATTTTGCTAATGAAACAAGTGTGAAAGAGCTGAGAAATTTCTCCTAGAAACCTGAGAGGAGGTCCTAGATTCTGAGTTGTGGCCTACACCAGTTGACAGCTGTCCAGCCCACCTGATTTCCAGCTTCTCGGCAGGGCTCTTTCTTTTGGGAGGAGCTAACCAACACCATTCCTTTTCCTCTTAATTGGGTAGAGTCATCCATTTACTGTTGGTTGCCTGTGCTAAGTACTTTGACTAACGCAGAATATGAATGAGGAAAATGTATTATTCATTAAGTCATTTCATATACCATGGGCTATTTTCTGTGGATGAAAGGAATGTTAGACTTCTGAGTTTTAGACATTTGGAGTAAGAGTGATTTATTTAATTTAAAAAGGGGAAGTTTAGAAGAGATGTTGGGGAGTTTGGAAAACTCGCTTGTAGATGTGCTAGTTTGAGACACCACTGGGACAATTGCTCAGGCAGAGGGAAAAACTGATGTATGGATCAGGGCTGAGCAGGCTGTGCTATAGTAACAAAGCTCAGAGTCAGGGCACAAGGAAAGTTCACGTCTGGCCCATAGCAGCAGGGCAAAGCAGAGTAGAGTGGGGAATACTCAGGGGCCTTGGGCCCCCAGGGGAGGAGTGTAACTCCCACCTCTGAATGTGGGCTGTGTGCAAGGACCTCCTCCCGAATGGGTAGGACCCCTGACCATGACCAATGACCCCTGATAGGCAGCTCAACCAGGTGACCTATGCACCCTCTGCAGTGATGAGCCATGTGGACAGGTGTGCCCTCATCTAACATGATGCACATGGCACTTTGCCTCTGGAAAACACATTCCCCTAGTCTAGTCATGAGAAAATTATCAGCTAACTCCTAACTGAGGGGCTTTCTACAAAACACCTGACCAGTATTTCTCATAAATTAAGAACTCTTATTTAGTAAAAACACAAATGTTTGGGGGGTTTTGTTGTTTGCTTTTTGGAGGGTACAAGAATACTTTACGTAAGATCCACCTTCCTGGCAGATGTTAAGGGCACACTAGGTTTGTGAATTACAGGCCCTGTGCTGAACAGCTGATGTCCCGGACTTGCTCATCATGTGTAACTGAAAAGTGACTACCACTTCACTGCTGCCTTCTCCTGCCAAACCCTTGAAATTAAAAATAACCATAATACTATTAAATCAAGAGGGAAATGTGGGGAGGTGGTAGATATGGCATGGATTGTGGCGATATTCACCTGGGTGTATATGTGTCTTCAGACCCGTCAAGCTGTACACGCCACCTATGCATGTCTTCTGTATATGATTCATGCTTCAGAAAAGAGACTTAAAAAGTTAGAAAGTCTGAAAAACTGTCAGAGCAAAAGAGAGCTTAAGGAGAAAGTGATGAAATATAAAAATGTAATGTTTATCCTGGATGAAATCCTTGTACAGAAAAAGGACATTAAGTGAAATCTAAAAATTTTGAATAACGTATAGTCTTTAATAATAACATGTCAATATTGGCTCATTAGCTGTGGCAAACATATAATAATGATGTTAAATGTTAATAACAGGATATCCTGGGTATGGGGGGCATGGATGCTCTCTGTATTATCTTCACAACTTTTTTGAAATTCTGAAACTATTTTGAAATTTTAAAAATAACTGAATGTTTCAGTATTTTGTTGTTGTTGTTGTAGTTGTCATTGTTGCTTAGCTGGCCCAGGCTGGGTTTGAACCTGCCAGCCCTGGTGTATGTGGCTGGCGTCCATCCTAGCCACTGAGCTTGTAGGCACTGAGCCTATGTTTCAGTATTTTTTTCATCTATCTTAGTTGTATGTATTTGGGGGGAACATTTGATATTTTGATATACGTATACAATGTATGATGATGAAATCAGAGTAATTGGTATATCCATCACCTCAAACAGTTATCTTTTTTGTGTGTTGGACACGTTATAATTCTTCTCTTCTAGATATTTTGAAATGTGCAATAAATTATCACTAGGTATAATCCTACTACTATATTATATAGCTGTGTTATCAGATACTTAGACTTATTTATTTCTTCTATGTAACTGTATTTTGTACCCATTAACTGACTTCTGTTTATCCCTTCTACCCCCTTCCATTTTGAATGTAGTAGAACTTCCGTAGCTGACCACCTGCTTTGGTTGCCCAGATTTCCAGACATGCATCATATGCATGTATCATGATGTACAGTAGGCCTAGTTCCTCATCGTAACCACTTCCATGTGTTAGCTAGTTTGTTGCAGTCCCTTGGGTAGTCAACGTACAGAGGTTCTATGGTACTTTGGCCCAATAGTGAAAATATGTCACTTTTGCTCACATTACTTTGAGTGCTTGTTTGGCGGTTTTAGCAGGAGAGTGCTACTTCGGCTACACCCTTGACCAAAGAAAGGTCCAGTCTATTGGAAAGGTCTTCCTCTTCACTGAGCATGCAGCTTCTGGTGAGGAGGTCGTGGAGTGGTGAGAGAGGAAGGGGACACCCATCTGGCCAGTCAGATCAGCTGAATCAACCTTGGCAATCAAAGGGCAGATAGATGTTGAAACCTGGTCACCCTCACAGCAGGGCATTGACAAGCAGGGCAAGACAAGTCAGGTGGTCTCACTTAATCAACAGTGGGTGGGGGCTGGGAGGTATCTCCTTGTGTCCCCAGGGGGAGAGGAGACTGGAACAGGGTGGAGCTTGCAGACAAGTTCAGTGCAAAAGAATCACCTGCAAAAAGGGGCGACAGGATGGACACTGTCTCCAAGGTGCAAACATGCAACAGCATGAGATGAAGGGAGCCTTGGGGCTTTAGGTACAACTGCAGGAGCTCAGCCATGAGGGATGTGCCAAGGGAAGGTCAGAGAAGGTTAAGAAGAACTAAGAAACCAGGCTTAGGGAACCCATGGAGTGGGAGTAAAGAGGACAAGGACAAGGAAGAATGGGTAGGTACGATATAACAGCAAGCCAGGTCCTCTCAGAAAACCTCTTTCAGGACATAACAGCTTCCAGTTCCATTTTCAGTGGGACAGGGGGTCATAGGAGGAGAGAAAAGGGAAATGTAAATACATATTGTTTCAGTGAACAGAAATAAAGGGGAAAAGAGAGAAAAATGGAGTAGCTGAAAGTGAAAGGTGTCAGAGTAGTTTACACATGAGGTTTAAAAGTTAATTTGGGTGGAGGGAGCGTGATTGGTGATCACGCCTATGGTTCATCCTATAAGGGTGGCTTGGCACCTGCGGCTCAAGTGGCTAAGGTGCCAGCCATGTACACCCAAGGTGGTGTGTTCGAATCCAGCCCAGGCCTACCAAACAACAATGATGATAGCTGCAACCAAAAAATAGCTGGGCATTGTGGCAGGCGCCTGTGGTCCCAGCTACTTGGGAGGCTGAGACAGGAGACTCGCTTGAGCCCAGGAGTTGGAGGTTGCTGTGAGCCGTGATGCCACAGCACTCTACCCAGGGGGACAGCTTGAGGATCTTGTCTCAAAAAAAAAAAAAAACCCTATAAAGGTACATGTGAATCTCTCTAAATGTAGAATATAAATGTCTTAACACAATAATTAAGAAAAAGACATGAAGGCTATGGTAAACAGTTGGATGAAAGTATTTCAAATTGTATATAGAAACAGTACACTGTACCCCATGATGGTATTAATTTACACTGCTATGATTTAATTTAAAAAATTATTAATTAAAAAAAAGTTAATCTGGGAGAAAAACAAAACTATTATTTTCTCATTTTTTAAAATGGTAATTGTGCTCTTGACTTTGCCTCTTTCAACTTCTCTTTAAAATTATAATTCACACATAGCCTCACACAAAAGCTCAAACTAAGAACTGGTCTGGGCAATGACTTCTTGGATATGACCTGAAAAGCACAGTCAACCAAAAAAGGAAAAATAGACAAGTGAGATAGCATCAAATTACAAGACTTCTGAGCAGCTAAGAAAACAAGTAACTGAGTGAAAAGGAAACCTACAGCTTTGCAAACAATATATCTAATAGGGGGCTAATATACAAAACATATAAGGAACTCACACTCAATAGCAAAAGAATGATCTGATTAAAATATAGGCAAAGGACCTGAAGTATAGTTCTCAAAAAAGTAAAAAGACTTACAAATGGCCAACAGGTAGATGAAAAGGTGCTCAGCATCATTAGTTATCAGGGAAATGCAGTTCAAAACCACAGTGAGATGTAACCTTGCACCTGTTAAAATGGTTTTTATCAAAAAGGCAATGTAACAAATATTGTTAAGGATATGGGAATCCTTCTATCTAGTGGTGGGAGCATTAATTAGTACAGCCACTGTGACAACACCATGGAGAACATGGTCTAGCAATCCCACTGCTGGGTACATATCAAAAAGAAATGAAATCAGCATCGCGAAGAGATGTCCACACTATCACATTCACTGCAGCAACATTCACAAGAGCCAAGGTATGGAAATAACACAAGTGTCCATCAGTGGATGAATGGATAAAGGAAATGGGGTATATAATATGCAATGAAGTACTATAAAAAGTAGGAAATTCATAAAAAGAAGGAAATCCTGCCATTTGTGACAATATAGGTGAACCCAAAGAGGATATTATCCTGAATGAAATAAGGCAAACACAGAAAGACAAATACTGCATATCTCAGACGTGGAATCTCAAAAAACCAAACTCAAACTGGTTGCTAGCCTGGACACAGCTGAGAAAATCTGTGGGCTTGAAGACAGATCAAGAGAAACTTTCAGAATGAAATATAAGAAGAAAAAAAATTTAAAACAAAAGAAACCAACAATGATAAATAGAAGGAAATATCCAAGAACTGTGTGACCATTTCAAAATGTGCAACATATGTATAATTTGATTATCAGAAGTAAGACAAAGAGACAGTGAAGTAGGAGAAATACCTGAAGGAAGAAGGGCCAAGAAGTTTCCAAATATATATTAATGATAAACGTCAACCACGTATCAGAGAAATACAAAGCAGAACAAATTCCAAGGAAAAGATACCCCTAAGCATGTCATATACAAACTGCAAAAAGCAAAGACAAAGAGAAAATCCTCACAGAAGTCAGATAAGGGAAATAATAACTTATTGATAGTGGAACAAAGGTGAGAATTATAGTGAACTTGTGATTAGAAACCATGAAAATAGGAAGAGAGTGGAGCAACTAACTCCCTAAACTATAATTCCATATTTAGAAAAAACGATCCTTCAAGTATGAAAAAGAAATAAAGACTTTGCAGGCAAATAAAAAATATTGAAATTGAAATTTCTTGCCAGCAAACTTACCCTGCAAGAAATGTTAAAAGAATTCTTTAGGCAGAAGGATAATGTAAGTCGGAAATTCAGACCTACCCACCAAAAGTGATAGTGGAGAAGAAATAAATGAAAGTAAAATAAAGACAACTGCTAAAGTAATGACAGTTACAATGTGCTGGGTATATGACACATGGATGAGTGAAGAGAATCATAACACTATCGTAAGGATGGAAGAGAAGAATTGGAAAGAGTCTGTTTTAAGATTATAACTGTATGTGTGAAGCTGCATTTAAAGGAGAATTTAGATTACTTAAAACTACAGCAACTGCTGATTTTTTAAAAGTGTAATTTTGCTATGAAAGGAGGTAAAATTAAATTATGTAAAATGTTCAGTTAAAGAAGTAGAAAGCAGTCAAAGAGAAAGGAAATTAAAAAAATGTAACAAGCCCAAAAGTGTTATACACATGACAGATATTAATTCATCTCTATCAATAATCACTTGAAGTGGATTACAAAAATATAATTCAACTATATATTATCTATAAGAAACCCATTATAAATACCACAGTTCAGATGAGGAAAGATATACCACATTAACACGGATCAAAATAGCTGGAGTAGCTATTTTAATATCAGACAAAATAGTCTTCCACACGAGTAAAATTAGACATAAATGAGGGAATTACATTATGGTGATGTAGTCTCTTCTCCAACAAGACATAGCAATTCTTAACTGGAATATATCTAACAAGGGTGCATCAAAATAAATGAGACAAAGCTTGTTGAACTACAAGGGAAAAAAGACATATCCACTATCGTAGCTGAGGCAAAAAAAAAAAAAAAATCAGTGTGAAAATACAATAGAACCTATGAAAGTTGACCACCCAAGGGACTGTAACAAACTGGTCAACATATGGAGGTGATTAACATAAAGAACTAGATCTCCAGTACTGATACACACATGTGATGCATGTCCAGTCTATGAAACTTAGGTCAACCTAAGTAGGTGGTCAATGCAGAGAAATGGTCATCTACAGAGGTCCTGTTGAAGTTGGCCTGCCCTGGTTTCACCACTATGTAATTCACCCATGTAGCAAAAAACCACTTGTACCTCCTGAATCTATTGAAGTTAATAATAATAATATTAATAATAATACTTGGCCTGAAATATAATATAAAATCCACTTGATCTAAGACCATTTATAGAAAAATCCATTCCACAGGAACAGAATACATGTTCTTCTCAAACTCATATTCTGGGCTCCAAAATACATTTTAAGAAATGTAAGAGAATGAAAGTAACACAATGTATGTTCTCAGATTACAAATGAATTAAGCTATAAATCAATAACAAAAACATAACTGGAATATCCCTAAACACTTTGAAACTGTATTTAACACATGAACAAAAGAAGTCTCAAGATAATTTCTTTAAAGAACACTATTTTGAACTAAAGTAAAATAAAAATAAAATTTATCAAAATTTGTAGTATGTAGCAAAAGCAGTAGAAATTATGACATTAAGTGGGTATATTAATACATAAAAGAAGAAAGCTTGAAAACTAATCATTAAGCTTCCATCTTAGAAAAGAGAAATGAGACAAAAGAAAGCATATAGAAAGAAGATTTTTTAGAAATTGAAGTAGAAATCAATGAACTGAAAATCTGAAAACAATAGAGAAAATCAATAAAACCAAAAATCGGTTCTTTGAAAAATATTCATAAAATTGATTAACCAATAGTCAGACTAATTGAGAAAGATGGAGAGAAGATGGAAATTATCAATGTTAGAGATGAATGAGAGATCATCACTACTGATCCAAAAATAAGTGAAAGGATAATAAAAGAAAAATAGAAAAAGTATTACACCCACAAATCTGTTGAATTAGATGAAATGTTATCAATGGCCTAAATAAAAACACACTAAGAGAAATAAATAATATGTAAAGGCCTATAATTGTTGTTAGGAGGCTAACGTGGCTTCACACAAACCCTTCCCTCGCCCCCCCCCCCCGGAATGAAAGGCCAGAAAGGGCCTAGCTAGCCCCACCCCAAAGTTTCACTCAGAAGGGACCCTAGCCCCCCAGAATCCTTTAACCTGCGGTGGAATCGATCCACCCCTGTGGCCCCTGTAAAATGCATGGGTAGAGACATCTGAACTCCGTTGGAAAATTGGGGAATCATTCTATGACTATTTTGCCAGAATTTCTCTCTACTAAGTCCTTGATCCCAGAGGTTGGAAGAATGAATACATGGCCCACACAAGTAAGTGACAGGACAGAGTTCATTGATGGAAAGATTGACAGAAAGACTGATAGATGAGTAAACAAAGGAGGGGAACAGAACCTCTGGCAGCGGAGGTGGAGGAACACCTCCATGGAAACCCCCAAGTCTTCTGTCTTGGGCGTTAAATGCTGCATGTCCCATCCTGTAGGTGGGGGCTTTGAGGAAGTATGTCACAATTGGCCTGAGATTTGTGAGCAGAAACTAATTCTAAAATTATCAAAGGAATGTGGTCCTAGAGGTTCTTGCTCCAGGTGAGGGGGTAGGGTGTATGCTCTCTACTCCAGGAGGAAACACCCCAAACCCATCAGGCTGCTTTTAAGGACCTTGCTGGAGCCCAGAGGATGTGGTCTAGAAAGGGCCTGTTTCTTCCTAAAGGTGGAGTCTGTAATGAGACTGATTTCTGAGCTCACCCAGGGCTAGAAAATGGGAGGTAGGGCTATCCAGCCCTAGGGGAGGGAATCATTTCATCTCCATGAGCATGGTAAATAAATCCCTTCTCTTATTTGTCTTAATTGTAAATTGATCTTTCAGTGAACTTTTAGGGCAAAGGGCAAGTTTCCCCTCATAATATACATGTCCACACCTATTTCTGTAGGTGACCGTCTGTGCCTAAGTTAGGGTGAATGTGAGTTCATTTTGATTCCTCAAGCCCTACCCTATTACCTTCCAGTCCTCTCTCCAACAGTGAGACACCTGGTTCTCACCACCCACCTGTTCACTTAATTTTTATTAAATTTTAGATATGGTTTCTATGCTAACTGAAAATGCATGTACTTCATAAACAGGGAGTATTTTTTTCCTTGTAAGAAAAGGTAGCTACATTTCCTTCTCTACACTACCTGAGTTGACATTTAATTCCCCCTTATTTCCTTTAAACCCTTCACTTTGTGTTCGTTTAATCCTTTGGGCTTATATTTGACACATGGTGAGTTGTAAGCAGTTACTGAGTTTTCTGGAATTTATCAGTCATCATGATCTAAATGTCCTCAGGAAACAGACAAAGCAGCTTTCTCTCTCACGGCACCCTCTATGCATCATGCTCAATGCTGTCTGTGCTCATTTCAGGATAGCATTCAACATGCCACGTGGATGAAAGGGGAAGGACAGGAGAGGGAAGAATCTGCATAAGCATTCTGAGAGGGGACCTCTGGGGCCATGACTGATAGTTTGTCTTCTGCACTTGCCAACCTGCACTCAGGGCACCTCTCTGCCCAGTCCTAATGGAACACCATTATCTAGCCTCCCACAGTTCCTCTTTCCCCAGCTCACCCACACATTTGTCCCCCAGTCCTCCACATAGAAGTACGTGGGCTTCCGCATTCTGGCAGTTTAGTGGTGTCTCCCATCTCTGCATTAACGGGAACCCTACAGGGTAGTTGTTAATCACAATATAGCAACAATGCTACAGGGTCAGACCAGCCCCGATCTCAGAGGCTTAACAACAGAAAGGCTCATTTCTTATTCAAGTCAGCTGTATGTAGGAGACCCCCCCCCCGCCTCTATCTTGAAATTATTCCATCTAAAGCATGGTCTCCAAGATCACTACAGTAGGAACAGAAAGAACTGTGGAAAATATTTTTAAGAAGTAGACCTAGAAGAGGCTTTCATCACATCAAGCCAGTTAAACAAGTCATAGCTACAGTCAGGCTGGGAAATGCAAATTCATATGTGCTGAGAAGGATGTGATGACATGGCGGATACTGTACGTTGTTTGTATCAGCTACCACCATCAGAAACCCAGAGCCCAGAGCCCAGAGTTGGAGTTTCCACCATCAATTTGCTATATCATTATTGGGACACAATGTAAACTTCAGAGCTCTAATCCCATCGTGTGTTTGCTTTTTGATGCACTTTGTCATGTTACAGTTTACACGCACATACTGAGTGCTCAGCACTCTGCTGGAGACAGACTGTACAGGTAAATGAGACATAGCACCTATTCCGAAGGAGTTCCTGGTGTCATACATCCTATGACAAAATGTGACCAATGCATGTTCACAGAACGAGGAGCAGCAGCATTCCCTGGGGACACAGGACTAACTTCATAGGACAGGCGTTGGGCAGGGCTTCAAAGACCGGCACTGTGCAGAAGGATGAGGCCACCCTGGGCACCCCATCAACGTATAATGGAAGAATCCGTGAAAAGAGCAGAATGGCATGTACAGAGTAGAGGATGCAGGGGGCGGGGAATGGGTAGAGGGGGGGATTGGAGGGATCACTTCTGTGGTTCATCTTACAAGGGTACAAGTGAATCTTTCTAAGAGTAGAATATGAACGTTTTAACACAATAACTAAGAAAATGACATGAAGCCTATGTTAACCAGTTTGATGGAAGTGTTTCGGATTGTGTGTGAAAACCCCACACTGTACCCCAGAAGTGCATTAATGTACAGTTACCATTCAATAAAAAAAAAAAAGAGTGGAGGATGCACGTCAGCCTGGGGGACCTACCTTGTTCAAAGGCTCATGTGCAGTGGTTGTGTGTGTGTGTGTATGTGTGTGTGTGCACACATTGAAGATACCAGGAAGATACCTCTTTACCCTTTAGCCATTTTCCCCAAATGAGAACATTTTCTTACATAACCACAACACCATTGTCACACCTAAAAATAAAAGTGTGACCATCATTCTCTAATGTAAATAATCCGTATTCACATTCTTTTTAGTTTGTCAACTATGTCCTTTTATAGTTGTTTAATTTCATGATATCCTGTATCTTTAATCTCATTGAATCTGCAGCCATGAGCTTTCCTTGTTTTTATTCATATCTTTGCCTTTTATAATAAAATCAGACCATTTTTTTGAGAATCCCTACGTATTAGATTTTCTGATTATTTTTGGTGGCATCAATACCTCTTCTTGCACTATCCTCTGAATTTCCCGTAACCAGGAAAATTAGTCTAAAGACTTGATTCTATTCAGGTTAAATATTTTGGGTACATGTTCTCTATGGTTGATCTTGTGGCCCTCATGTTGGCTCACATCAATAACTCGTACCACTGCAAGTGAGGCTCAGTTGGTTGCTCGGGGAATAAGGTGACACGGAGGTCTCCTCTTACTGAAGAAGAGGAGAGATAACATCAAACATGCTTTGATGTTATGAAATTATACTAACTAATTTTTATTAATAGTTCTCCAATTTTATCATTCTGTTTTTGTTTATTGACTCGTATGTTTCTGTAAAAGAGAGCTTTTCCATATTAAGTGAAATGCTTCCTCAAACAATGGCCATATGAATGCTGATGTTTTCCTTTCATCAATTTTGGGAGTAGAAAATTAGTATAATTCCCCAGAAAACTTGTTTTTTTCTTTCATTATTTTTGAATGTCTTTATGCATTAATGATTTTTCACTTAATATGTTATTATTTTTTAGAAAATTCATTTAATTCTCAAATTGATTAATTAATTAATTCTCAAATTGTCTGAAATTTGGCAAACAGAATCCGCTTCAAACTGGCTCCTGTGTCCTAGTGGCATTGGGCCCATCAGTCTTTGAATATTTCCTTGTATTCCTGCACAGGGCCTCTCACATTTCCTCTGCACTTTCCTCACCTCAGGTGTTCAATAAGCCATTTCTTCCAAGATCCCAGTTTTTCTTTCGTAGGTTATGGTATTTAGAGACCAGGCTGGCTGTGAAAGCTTCTCAGGCTGTTACTATGGTGCTACTGCTTAAGTAAACAGAGGTGGGAAGGCCCCATTGTGGAGGAAGATGGTGTGTGTGGGGGTGGGGTGGGGGGGTGTGTCTGTATGCTAAAACTGGAGACAGAATAATAAGATAGGTTGTTAAGATGACCAGGATGAGAAATGAAGAGGGCATCATTAACACAGTATATTTAAAACAAATCAGAATGAGAATATGCAAAAGTATTTTATAATCTACAATGTGTTTGACAAATATGCCAAATTTGACAAATATAAAAGAATGGTTGCTATGATGATAACAACTGTCTCGGAACATAGTTGAATGCATACCAAATTTTTAATGAGGAGACCTGACTTTAATCCCTAGCTGAATACCCACCAGCTTTATGAACTATTCATGCCTCTGAGCCTAACCTATTAAATTGAATAACAATATTCACTCTGCTTGTGAGAGGTTCAATGAGATAACACATATAAGCATTTTGCAAAATTTCGAGTACTGAACAAATGCAGTCTGAGAAACTGTTACGAGAATCTATTTCCTGTGTCTTATATTGCTCAGTGCAGTCCAGGACAGAGTGAACATAGGAAATTGAATTAGCTGAAGAAAAGGAGAAAGCTAAAAGCAAAAGAGGAAGGAAGAAAGACGTTAACGAATTTTAGAGAAAAAGGGAGAACTGGGCGTTGTGGGATTTCCCAACACTGGTTGTTAATCTGCCTCCAGGGGCACAGACTTGGCTGATCTGTGTTCACCTCTCCACTGAGTCTGGCGCGAATGCAGCAAGAGGGTGCCTTGAATTTCATGGCAACCTTGATACTCACCCAGGTTTCTGTCTGGGGCACTTCCCGAAAATTTCTTGTGTGTTTCCTTCACCAGAAGCAGGAGCCAGGAAGAGAAAATGAAGACTGGACTTTGAGGCAAAGGAAGCTGTAATTCTGAGACTGAGTCTAGTAGGATGGAAGTTCCATGGAAAGGAGCCACATTTCTGTGGGGGCCCCTCAAGTCTGTGGGTAATACAAACCTGTGAACGAGCAGTGCAAGGCTCCTTGAGCCCAGGAACAGGAACAAATGTGAATGTTTGAGGTTGGGCAGGTATGGTGGAGGCTGGAACCACACCAGCGAGAGTGGAGAGCCCTTGCCAAACATGGAGCATTCAGCACAGACAACAGAGGGGCAGGGCCTTCAAAGTAAGGACCTACCCTAGGACCAGCACAACAGCCTGAGATCAAACCTCAGAAGGGACAGGGTGAGCCTCTGTGAAATGAACTGAAAAAATTCAGCATTCTTTGGTGGGAGACCATCTAATGGAGACTCTCAAAATCTATCATTCATAATGTCCATTGCACAATTACGAAAATAATGATTAAGGCTGGGACAAGGGCAATGCAAGTGAAGAACTAGTCTCAGGTGAAAACTTGAGAGGCAGCCCCCAAAACTCAGTAATAAAGATAAATGTTAATGCAGCCTCTTAAAAATTCAAAATTAATGCAAAAAATCCGTGATGACCCAAATTAAAAAATTTTAAGTAGGGAGGATTATTGGTTTTATTCCCCCATTGCCCCAGGCTTTAATATGGCTCAGCACAGAACTCTAGGCATACAAAGAATTTTTTAATGACTTTTATTCCATTCTTAATTACTTTGAAAGAAAGGCAATTATCTAAAACATACTAATGTATTTGACAATGAAAATATATATAGATGTAAAAGGTATACCAATAATAGCAAAAGAAAAGAAATATATTGTCCTAAAATGTTTACATTAAATATGAAGTGGTAAAGTATTAATTCAAAGCAGGTGTGCTAAGTTAAAGACTGAGGGTCCAGGCGTGTCCAACCTTTTTCCTTGTCTGCCACACCTTGGAAAAATAAGAGTTATCTTGGGTCACACATTAAATACACAAACACTAACAAAAGCTGATGAGCAAAAAAAGGTCCTGCATATTTTTCATAATTTCCAACACCACAGATAAGGAAAACAGTCTTCTAATAATCTGCATGAGGGCTGCAGGTTGTACACCACCCCTGGCTGTAATCTCTAGAGCGGGCTGAAAAAAACAAGACAAAGAGGTATCATTAAAAGCCAATGTAAGAGGTAAAATGAAATGCTAAAATTGCTAGATTAATACAAAAAAAGCAAGAACAAAAAAGAAAGAAAACAGAATACAAAGAAGGCTTCCTAACATTCTCAACTCCCTGTACTCCTGACCTATATAACCTTGTCTCACTGTGCAGAAAACTTATGAATCTGATGAGACACCACCTCCATGACTATGTTACGTTATATGACAAAATAAGTAAGGTCCGTACTCAGTTAACTTTAAGTTAATCAAGAGGTAGATTTTCGGTTAGTAAGTCTAACCTAAAAAACCAGCCCCAGAAAATAAGACAAGAAGAAATAGCTGACTGTGTCTTGCTGGTCTGAAAGAAAATACTCAGTGTGCAGGAAAAGCACAGCTGGGTTCTGAGGGTGGACTCTAGGGTCTGAGATCAGCTTCTAGTCAACAACCACCAAGAAAACAGGAACTTAGCTTAGAACTTCAAGAAGCGGTTTCTGTGCACAGCCCGAAGGAGCTTGGAAGAATACTTCAAATGCAGAGTAAGACCGTATTACAGTCTAATGCTTTGATTTCCGCCTTGTATGACTCTGGTAAGAGAACCTGGATACCCCATGCTTGGAAATGAAGTAGGGATTTTAAGATGTTAATTTTATAGTGATGTATTATGTAGCAAAGGAAAGCTAAGCACAAACATCAATTAGAAGAATGCTGAAGTTACTATATTAGTACCAGATAAAGTATGTTTCAAGACAAATCTCATATAATATACAACAGAAACAGTAAACCCTGATGCTTAAACTATGAAATTGTTAATAAGGATGTATAAATGTTGCTTATCAATTGTAATACACGGAGCCCACTAATGCAAGATGTTAATAAGAGAAATGGGCTGAAAATGTATCAAGAACTCTCTGCACTTATTAGCAAATGTTCAAGTAACCAAAAATTACTTTAAAACCAAGTCTATAAATTCTGTTTTTAAAATATGAAGTACAAAATAACATTAAATAAAGGGAGAAATAGTAAAACCTGCAATTATAGTTAAAGATACTAGTACTTCTCTTCCTAGAATTGACTGAATAAGTGGAAAAAACTAATGAAGAAATAGATTCAAACTACACTATTAAGAAACAGCATAGTTTGTTTATAGAACTCTACAACCAACAATCTAAGAAAATGCGTTCTTTTCTTTCTTTCTTTCTTTCTTTCTTTTTTTTTTGAAAATGCATTATTTTTAAGAACATTCATTAAGAGATAACATACACTTCCACTGATGTTGCCATTAGATGTCAACGGGGGAATTGATGCCTAGACCCCCTTCAGATACCAAAGATATCTAGATGCTCAAGACCCCAAAGTAAAATTACATAGTATTTACATTTCACCTGCAACATACACAAGCATACATTGAGTCAATGTAAATGCTATAAAAATAGTCATTATACTATATGTTATTTGTATTTTTTATTAGATCATAACTGTGTACATTAATGCATGTATGAGGTCCAAGTGCTGATTTGATATACAGTGTAGAATGCTTACATCAAACTAATTAACATAAACATCACTTCACTTACTTATTTGTTGTGGTAAGACATTTATACTTTACTCTTAATAGTTTTGAAATGTACCATTTCATTGTGCCTATTAGGTGAGGTTCCACCAAATACTCTCTCTCATCCAGACCTCCCCCTTCCCCTCCCCTTCCCTTTTCTTCATCCTTCTTTCTGGAATGTAGTTGTGTTTTATCATTCTTATGATGCCTAGGTGATTATATATTGGTTTCATAATAATATTGAGTAAATTGGATACTTTTTCTTCTATTCTTGAGATACATAAATAAGAAGAATAAGTTTCAGCTCCATCCAGGTAAATATAAAAGAGGTAAAGTCTCCATCTTTTTAATGGTTGCATAGTATTCCTTGGTATACATACACCACAATTCATTAATCCTTTCATAGGTCAATGGGCACTTGGGCTGCTTCCATGACTTGGCAATTATGAAATGGACTGCAATAAACATTCTGTTGCAAATTTTTTGTTGTAAAATGATTTTTGATCATCTGGGTATATACGTAGTAGAGGAATTATAGGATCAAATGGTCGGTCTGCTTTTTGTTCCTTGAGTATTCTCCAAACTTTTTTCCAAAAAAGGCCAGATTAGTTTGCATTCCCACCAGCAGTGTAGAAGTATTCCCTTCCCTCTACAACCACGCCAGTATCTGAAGTTTTGGAATTTTGTGATGTGGGCTAATATTACTGGATTTAGATGATATCTCGAAGTAGTTTTGAATTGCCTTTCTCTGATGATTAAAAATGATGAGCGGGGGCAGAGCCAAGATGGCGGACTGCAGCCAGCTTTTTATAGAAGCTCCCGTCCAGAAGGAGGCTGAAAGGACAGAAGTTTAGCTACTTAGCTGATGGTTTGGAGCAGAGCCAAGAGAGAAGATTGAGGAGCACACTTCAACCTTCCTGAGGCGAGCTGCGACCCCAAAAAGACAACCAAAA